>JACXGJ010001360.1:9110-86347 GCA_016801105.1 Esox niger | reverse complement strand
GGGAGTAGAGGATGGAGGGGATAGAGGATGGAGGGGGTTGAGGATGGAGGGGGTTGAGGATGGAGGGGGTTGAGGATGGAGGGAGTAGAGGATAGAGGGGGTTGAGGATGGAGGGAGTAGAGGATGGAGGGGGTTGAGGATGGAGGATGTAGAGGATAGAGGGGGTTGAGGATGGAGGGAGTAGAGGATGGAGGGGGTTGAGGATGGAGGGGGTTGAGGATGGAGGAGTAGAGGATGGAGGGAGTAGAGGATGGAAGGGTAGAGGATGGAGGCAATATCATATAAAGGTAATTTATGTTATAGAAATAGAGGAGTGAGTTGACATAGAGCAGGAAGTTGTCAATTCACCAACCTTTATGGACATGAGAGTGAAAGGAATGTTCTCTATGTGTGGCATTAGAGAACCTCCACCCATAATCACACCATACAAAGTTGCTAGTGGCATGGCATCACAATCCGGGCATCCGTTCCTGGAATCCTGGTGGTGCTGACCCACTTGGCACGGCCGTTTGAGGCACTCCTCTGCATGTTCGTATGGGTCAATCATTTCCTATGACTGAAAAACACTGGATCTTTGATTGGCAGCTGAAAGGTATCCATTGGCCCCCAGATCTGGAATACATTCACACCAATGATCCCTGTACTTGCTGCTGACTGAGATGAAAGAAGGCAGCGTTGGACGGTGAAGAGGAAAGCCAGGCTGAAAAATAGAGGCGACACAACCTCCAAAGGAGGACCAGAGAGTAGGGTAAAGGTGAATTGAAGGTGGAAACGAAGGAGGTGACAGGAGAGAAGTTGGAAAAGATAGGAGGACAAGAGAATGGGAAGAGAAGAAAGGGGAAAGGAGAACATGTGGAAGTGAAAGGGTATTTCATAATGGATTTTCATTCTAGAATGGACATTAGATACATATATAAGATGAGCTATTTATATTGGAGTATTGAGCCACCATATTTGATTCCCTTTTTTGGGAAAAATTCTTCATTAGAAAAGGGAAGAAATTAAATCAAGAATTTAAATCGGCAGATATGCAATCAATAAATGTTTTAGTGTTTAAATTATAACTTAATTTTTTTATTGTAATTTTTGATGCCAAATCATGCAGCAATGAATGTCACCTGAAAACAACTTACATAAACATACACGAAGGCAGCTCAAAGGCAACTAATTTGCTGTTATTCTGGCTACAAAGTTGATTATATTACCTGCCGTTGGCTTGCTGACAAGTAATGAATTAACATTGCCAAAAGTAGCAATACAAGCAACCTAACTAAAACAAAAAAATCATGCAAAAAATGTGTATAGTAATGTGGACAAAGTGTGTTGTTTGGTGGCAACTGGTATGCAGCGGGCCTTCCATTCTGTACATAGATGAGCTTCTACATAAATATAATACGTATATACATAAATGTCACTAATTATTTTTAATTTAATGTACAGAACATAAGTGGGTATCCCTTAAATATTTCATTATGGTTCTTAAACTGTGGAGAGCAAACCTGCAAGAAACGCTTCATAATGTTTTAGGACTTGAAATGCACTATCTCACTCACACACCCACAGTAAGTTGACTTCCTGCAGCTAATAGAAACACTATATTACTGGAAATAATAAAAAAGTTATGAGATAAACCTTCTAGACCATTTTAGTGGGTTGGTCTCAGTGGGTAATTCTCAGATTTGTTTCTGTAAGTTTGACTAAATGTAATACCCTAAAGCAGGATATGACAGTATGACTTCAATATTTTCCTGGAATTCTGATTCAGTTTAGCTTTGTGGAATGTTGGTTGGAGAGACAGCTATTCCATAGAAGTGAAGTTCACATTCCTTAGTATCTGATATGACCACTAAAACACAATGCTGACTGTCTTAACAAGAGTGTGGCAACTATGAAACTACCAAAACACATTTCATGATTAATCTTGCATTACGCTTCAATTTCCAACTTCACCAGTCTGAAATGTACCAGAAGAAAATAATAAAAATATAGATTGTATGTTAATCTTTTATTTTGTGTTTTTGCTAACTGCCTCAGTGGAACTGGCCAAGAAGAGTGAATGTCTCTTACTGAATGAGTGAGTCACTGACTGACTGACTGACTGACCCTCGTTAAATAGTGTTTAGACACGTGGACCTGCAACCAATAGGTCCCGCATCCGAATCTCGTCACAGTCAAAGCAAATTATGTATTCGTATTTGGTAGATAAAAGCTTTGTTGGCTACAACCTTCAGTAGCTGTGTTCTAGTTAGCCTGAAATAAAACTGTTCACGGTTATATTGTGACCATTTCTAGTGGATTTTCGAAGTACACATCCGTGCATGCCTTTTTGGGTTAGGATAGACACTTTGCTGGCTACAACCTTCAGTAGCTATGTTATAGTAAGCCTAAAACTGCTTATATTGGGGTATTTTAGGCTAGATAAAACCCCTTGGGCAGTAAAAGAGTAGGGGCATCCATGTTTCTATTGCCTTTACACTTGATGAAGAAGTCAGTTATCGTCACCTATATTTACAGTTATTCACAAATGAAAGAAAAACCTTTGTTTTATTCGCTAGAAATTGCTCAAATCTTTTGATTATTCCAAGTAGTAAGTTAGCTTATTACTGGCTAATAAGGTATTAAAACAGCCAGTGCCATACACCATACATTTCATAGACACTATTTGTGGTGGAGGTAATCTAAATAAGAACCGTTAATCAGTTTAACACAATGCTTAATGGTGTCATTCAAACTTTGTGTGATCTAATGACAAGACGCAATACTGAAACTTGAAAAGTGTGCAGTTCCGTAGCTAAAGACATAAAATCCCATGTGGTCGAACCCGGTTTGAATACAGAGCTGGCAACAACATTCATCACTTTCAGTTGTGGGCCTGCTACAGGCTTGCCTGGTTCCTTTTCTGGTTTTTACTATAGAGTGCAGTGCAGTTAAATACACAAGCTGCTGACTGAATTGGGAAAGGACAGTAATCTCATCAAGTTAATAAAATAGAATTGTATACCTCAACTTACAAACTCAGTAACCCTGGTACATACACTCATACACATTATGTTGGCATAACTGGAATAATGGCAACCTTGAAGTCAAACTACATCATGGGATTTTAGGAAAAGACACAAAAAAAAGTTATTTATCCCAACTTAGATTCAACTTTATGGTCATTGAACAGTACAGGTAGGCGTACAGTACATTGAAATGAAGTTAGCATCTAACCAGAAGTGCAAATAGAGGAGGGCACAACAGTTACAGGTATTAAGTACATGTATATTACCAGTGGAATGTGCCGAAGTGCAATTAAGGCAAATGCAGTACACATGGCGATAATAAATATGTGATAAAGCAAATAGAGGAGAATTTACAGGTATTAAGTTTATGTATATTACCAGGGGAATGTGTAAATTAGCAATACTAAATAGGCAAAAAGGAGGAGAGGGGGAGTACATAGAGGAGTGTAGAACTATGCTACAACTGAGATAATTGTTGTTCGGGTACAAATGGCAATTTCAAAATGGCATTCGAAATGTGCAAACAAGGAAAATTAAGGAGTGATGTATTAAGTTAGCATGTGCACTCGAGATGCAGAGATGAGGTCCCGAGGTAGACATGCGTGTGTAACAACTGTAATAAATGCAGCCACAATGGCAATTCTAAATGTGCAAAGAGGCTAATTGAATGTGCAAGGTGCATGTGCAACTGAAATGCAGGGATAGCAGCCGTAGGCTTCCTGAGGTAGAACTGAAAAACGTCCATTATCAGGCATAGTAAGGCAGTGTCAGAGTAGTACAAGGGAGTTGTGTGCCAAGATCCCAGAGAGGCAGGGGGGTATGGTAAGTGATGGGTCACAGAATTCTCTGGGCTATAGAGTTCAGCAGGGTTATGGAAGATGAGAAAAAACTGTTCCTGAGCCTGCTGGTCTGGGACCAAAATGACCCGTACTGCCTGCCTGATTGAATCAGGGCAAAAAACTTGTGACATGGGTATGAAGGGTCTCTGATGATCCCGTGTGCCCTGCACAGACACTGCTTTTGCTGAAGGTCTGCAATGGCAGGAAGCTGGGCACTACTGATGTGCTGAGACGTTTTCACCACCCATTGCAGGGCCTTCTGGTCAGCTATGGAGCAGATGCTAAACCACACTATAACACAATTTGTCAGAATGCTCTTGATTGTTCAGCGGTAGAAGTTCTTGGTGGACAGGTGCGCCTTTTTCAGCCTCCTAAAAAGTACAGGTGCTGCTGCGCCTTTTTGACCAGGGCTGTGGTGTTGAGGGTCCAGGAGAGGTCCTCGGAGATGTGGACACCCAGGAATTTGAAGCTGGACTCGCTATACCTCAGGACCATTGATGAGGACTGGGGCGAGTCTACAGCCTTTAGAATTCCTATAATTCACAATTAAATCCTTGGTTTTCTTTGTGTTGAGGGCCAGGTTGTTGTCAACTTCCTTGGTAATCTAAGCATTACAGAAGTGAGGCCACTTCACCACAGAACATTACATACCTCTCAGGAGTTGGAAGCACTGTGTAATATCTGGCTAGGTTAGTCGGCATGTGTGTCTGTGAATGTGTACTGTATGTGGATAGGTGCTACATCTCAGAGTGTAGCACCAGACACAATCATGACTCGCAGTTCAAGATCTGATTTTGAAAACAATGATTGAACAACACTTTTCTGTACAAATGTCATGTGTAGTTGGTATTGTTCTCCCATTCACATTAATTTCAAACATTTAGAATAGTTCCATGTTCTTAAACTGATGTTCTACTGCCACCTATTGGACAAGGCCAGCATTGTTAAAAACCTCAGCAAGGGTATAAGACAGCCACAGTATTAGTGCCAGGAGAGCACGATTTGTGGAGAGCAGAGTAAAAGTCAGTCTGATCAGGAAACGGCCCCACATCCGGGGCAAAATGTCCCTATTCTTTTTTTATGATTTTTTTTATTCTTCTAGAGTGGTTTTGTCATCTTTTGATTAGTTTAGTGTGTCTTTGTGTGCTTTTGGGTAATTTTGCATGCTTTTGTGTATCTGTACTTTTTGTCAGTCTTGTGTTCTTTTGGGTAGTTTTGTATATTTTTGTGTTCTTTTTGAGTGTATTTCTTTTATTATCATATTGTACAGATTTTTTTATTGTGCTTATTTTTGTGAGTGTTGTTATTGGAATATATAGAAAGTTAACTTTAGCATAGGTAAATCTGCATTTGTTGAACTGCAAATGTGAAGCATGATTAGCACTTATATGGCAGTATTTCAGATAACAAAATATTTTCAAGATTTTGGACATATGCAATGATACTGAATCTTCCTGGCCAAAATGGATGCCGTTTCATTTCATTCTGGAATTTTGAGTGATTATGAGACACCACCCAGGTATAAGATTCTGGCTTGCTATGTCATTTACAAGTAGTTTAATTTATTGCATGGTGTCATTGCATGAGGTAAGTAAGGAAGCCCTGATGCCCAAGAAAAACAAATTTTGGACCCAGAGACAACATTTATCTTGCTTGAAAGACTTAGTGTCTTGTTGGTATGACTTAGTATCTCGTTTGAATGACAAAAAAAACATTAGTAATAAAAAAGTCTCAATATTTTTTCCATCTTTTTTTTTCAAATAAGATACACATCGTTAGTATGTCTAATTATTCCAAATTCATTATGCAGCAGCATTACAAGGCCATTTAATGGTTTCTACAGCCCATCCTTCTTTGATTCCCCTTAAACATAAATGTTCAAATTAAACAGAACAAATAAATTGAACACTAGAACAAACCAAGACGGCCGTTTTCAGGATTATAAAATATATACATTTATTTAAAAACAAACCTAGAACCAGCAACGTGTCTTCAATATTATGTATATATATTGATTATATATATACATACACACACACACACACACAAACACACAATGTATCTGGGATAAATGTATATAAAAATTCATCACTGATTAGTGTGAACTAGCCTTCAAAACAATCAAATGCGCATTACAAAGCTATAGGGATTATAAATCTTCATAGACCAGCCTATTATCTCTGGATGTGCTAGTAATGGTGGATGGGTTACTTTGACTATGAACATGCTCACAGAAAAAAATAAAAAAATACATTCATAGACAGACAGCAGCTGTTATACATAATAGTGCCAGGTAAAACAATTGTCCTATTTGATTCAGTAATGTTTGTCTGGGTGTTTCCATATTAGCCCCAGGTCTTTGATTGAGGTCCAGAATATATTTGTTATTTAGAAAGGTGAAATGATGCCGTGACAACAGCGGACTAGTACTCAGTTTATATAAGCGCGGCGGTATGTTTGTTTTAAATAGTGGAAGGTTGTTAGGCTGTGAATTAATATACTAGCTGCTATTGGTCACAACTAGTGAGCAATGCTTTCTTTTTTGATTATGCAAGAATTTAAGCACATAAACAAGACTACATGATTAAAAGTTTTATTTTGCACCTTGTATTCATTGTAATGTTGCCTCTATTGAATATTTATGGGACAATCTTCGTATCACCAATGTTTTATCATTTGAACAAAATGTCATGGCACACTTGATGTGCCCTCACCTCATGCCAACATGCCAGGATTCAGCTCACTGTTCTGACTTATTTCTTTGGAGTCAAAAGGTAGTCTTGCTTTAGGGCTTCAAAGAACTATTGATAAATGTAGCAACCATTACATGGCCTTGTAATGCAGCTGCATAATGAATTTGGCCTAATTAAACATACTAATAACTATCTAATTTGAATGACTTGGTAAAAAACAATTAGTAGTATAGAACTTCTTTTTTTTTACTAAGTTGTTCAAATGAGATACTAAGTCATTCAAACAAGATAACCTTAGTCTCTGGGCCTACATTATTTTTGCTGCCTTGGACTTCAGCGCTTCCATAGATAAGCTAAAATAATTTCAGTAGTCAAATTTGACTTAACATATACAAACATATAAAGTGAAAAAAGCTTAGTCTTTAATAATGTATTTATAATAATGTAGATTTTTTATCTATGTCCAGTTATTAGTTGAGGATCTTCCCTTAAATTACTTTATGGACCATGTTTTTGTAGCGTTTGTGATGTTGTGGAGATAGGGACCAGGCGCAGGCAAGTGTGGCAGTCAGTGAGGTCTTTATTTGAACACAAAGAAACAGAAAACACCGAGCACTTGATGATAAAGGGTACAAAGTAAATGGCAAATGAGAACAAAACTCACCACATACATCAGGACACAACGTAACATGGAACAATGACTGACAACTGAGGGGAACAGAGGAGAAACATTTAAACACATACAAATGGCTTAACTGGGACCTGGTTTGAGTGATTATTGAAGACAAGACCAATGAAGGGGACCGGGATGATTTCATGACTGTTGGAAAGATAGGAAAAGTGGGAGATGACGGAGCAGTCCGTCACCTCACCGCCACAGTTTTGGCTGTGTAAAATGTTTTTATTCTGTGGCTTGGAGTGTAAAAAAGGTGTTTATGATATAAAAGGCGATAGTCAATATTTAGATTTTATGCAAATGTTCCCCAGTGGAAGAAAGCTATAATTTGCCACTGGCACAAAACTGTTCGAGAAAGGCTGCCCTTGAACATTATCCATGGATCTTCAGGCCTCTGTCACATCATCACTCCATCATCAGAAAGACACCAGGCAAAACCACTATTTACTAAGAAAAACATGAATGCTCACCTCTCGAAAAAACCTGAATGACCCTTCGGAACAAGGAAGTTGGCCCTATTTTTCCGGACAAAAACCAAACACTGCATTCCACATGAAGAACATCATACCAACGGTCAAGCAAGGTGGTGGTTGGGTGGTAATTTAGGGATACTTTGCTGCATCAGGACTTGCCATCATTAAAGGCGACAAGAATTCTGTTTTGCTTCAGATAATTCTACACAATAAAGTCAGACAATTCATCTGAACTGCAGCTAAAACATCCATCAAGAAATTGACCCAAAACACGAAAGTAACTTCATATCAGAATGGTTGAAGAACAAGAACCTAATTAAAATAGTGTGGGAAATGTCACTGAGTTAAAGCAGTTCTGCATTTTCTGCAAAAATTCTCCCATGGTACTGAGGAAGGCTGGTCAATTACTACAGGAAGAGTTTAGTTGCAGTCATTGCTGCTAGAGTTCAGAGTAAACTCTAACCCATTGTTTTGTCCAAAAAAAGATTCCTTATTCACACAGGGGTGCTTGGTGTTGCATAAATGTAATAAGTGAATTAAGTTACATTTTGTGTTGTTTATTCACTTTCTATCCTATATTATATTTAGGTATGAAAAGGGGCAGGGGTGCTCCACAACTGTGTTGCAGTTGTGCTAGCGTGCTAGCTTTCCAGCAGGAACTTTTGGAGCAGGGCCTTCTGTTTTCACTATTAATCCTGGGTCTCGTTTCTCCACGCTCTGTCGGTCCATCGCTCCTACACTTCGTTACAATTGGCAAAAAATTGCAGCGAAGTTAGTCCCCGGAATCAGTGAATGTTGGTGTATGCTGGATATTTATAACATGGGAATTGTGGCTTATCAAATGTGATTGCATTTTTTGGATATGCTTGACCCATGCATGTTCCCCATAGTTACACCTCATTCTCTCCCTCAGGGAACGAAGGTTATCTATAAATATCCTGGGATATAATAGACATCTTGGGAGGAAGACTATGGGATGAAAGTTCCATCTGGGGAAGGTCAGTCCTCATAACGCTATATTTTATATTAAACATGATTCAAGCACACAATCTAAACATTTCTCAAAGAGCAGGTCAAAACCTGGAGGGAACTCACTCTGGACTGGAGGTCAGAACCTGCTCGTACCCTGAGAGTCATCCTTAGAGGTGTAAAAGTCTAAACAAACTGGAATTTAAGGGTTTTGAGGTTTTTGAGGTTATAAATATGTAATGTTTAGGCTTCCTCTGTTCGGCTATTCCAAAATGTTGTATTATATCCTTTGTGAAGCAAAGATATGTGTGTCACTGTTTTTTTCCTGTCCCTGTTGCCTATAGAAAGTGGTGTTCATTTCTTTTCTCTCTCTTTTTGGACATGGCCCTCTTCCATGCTCTCTGTTCATGCTTAGATTTTGTGTCCTTTGTCCTTTCAGATGTCTTTTCTAGTAATTGAAGGATTATACCATGCGTAACATTGTCATTTTGACAACATGAAGTAAAACCATGAGAACTATTTTGCTCTTATTGTTTCTTGCCAAGATTCATTTTGTTTTCTTGCAGGACTCCCATTTTAAAATAATACAGTTATATACCGTTTGACAGTTTCTTAGGTGTTACATAACTATATTGAAATGATATTCTACAATATGGGCCCTGGATCAAATTTTACAGAAATATTTTAGAATAGTTAGTAGAATGGTTGGCCGAGTTGCAAGACCGATTAATGTCTTAGCAAGACCAAAGGGTCTATAATCACTGGATTCAAATCATATCGTTTCCTAAGAAGATACAGTATTTACAGCTGTCAGAAGGTACAGTATATTATTGAGTATTTCCTCTTAAAATATGAAAAAAATCTGTTTTTATTACACTCAGGGGATGTAATATACACTATTTGCTTCTCTCAGAAGATGAGGAAATGGTTGTGGAGATTTAGATGTATTCCACTGCAGGGGTTTCGAAAAATCTCCAGTGAGACCACAAGCTGTTTAAAAAATCTCAACTCTTTCACAACTACCATGTGTTTTAACTCTTTCCTTAAATTAATTTTATGTCAACTAATTCAAGGCTTATACCAAATAATCAAAGGTCTGGGGGTCCCATTCATGGTAAATGCTGCATATATCATGTCAATCATAAATTACAGTTAAAGGGTTCATCACAGACCAAGCATGGGCACATTTAATCCTGGCTTGCTCCGAAAGCCCAGTGCATTTAACTGAGGCACTAATTACCACATAGCAAGTCATCACAAGTACAGTATGTTTCAATAACCATAATAAAGAACTTTGTAGTACTTTAATCACTGACGTATATGTTCTGTGTGAGGAAGCTTTCAACATGACCACTGACAGTTCAAAAGCATCTTGATTTATTTTTTTTACGTGACTTACATTTTCCGCAACTGATATATAGCTTTGTGGAATATGTGCTGCAGATGAAATTTGGCAGAATAAACAAATATTAATAACGTCATTTGTTTTATGAATATCAATTTTCAATGTCCAGCAGTCATCTTTTCAATGTTAAAATGTTTCTTTTTTAATAACCAGATTTCCCCCCCTGTATCTTACAATTAAAATGAAATTAACTTCAACTACAACTTCAAAGGTCTCTCAATGTATTTTTTTACTGGGACACACACAAACATATACACATACTTGTTTTTTGGCCATCGTTGTGGGGAGAATAAATATTATTCTCTGCCCAGACCCTAACCTAACCCCTGAGCAAGAAATAGATGTACCCAATTGTTAAAAAACATATGTGACCAAATTGTCAAATATTACTACCTTTGTGGGGAGGTCTGGTTCCCATATGTAGAACAAAACCAGGATGGGACACACAACCTGTGTGTCATTGCAATCCATAGCACTGCAAAGATGTGATGCTGAGGTCAACTGCAGATGCTTTTTGGGGTAAGGGCTTCCTGGGTTGAGGTGTGTTAACAGCAAGCCCAGACCGCAAAAAGACCTAAAGAAGACAAAAGATGCCAACATCCTTTCATTCTCATATGGATTGACTGCCCCCACAGCACCTGTAAAAAAAGAAAGACACTTGTGTAAATACCTTAAAATTACACATATTAAATATTTATTAATGTACATAATAGTGATTAATAAATGACTGGAATTTAATGTTGGGTAGTGTGATCCATCCTGACAGGATTACTAGCAGGCAGTGAAGCTAGTAACGTTGTCCCGGGCCCAGGTCTCGGGGGGGCCCATTTGGTTAGCTTAAATATAATTATTTATTAGTCAGTCAATCTTGGTATTTAGTACTACCTAGCTAAAACATTAAACAATAAATGTTTATGACATATTATTACAAAAATGAGGCCCGTAGTTTGGGTCCAAAATGTTTTGTCCGGGGCCCTGGGATTCCTGTCAGTGTCTAGCAGGCATCAACTGTGTAGAAAAGAGAGTTCCAAGAGAGTTACAGGGTGTACATGCTTTGGTTACAGGCCTGGTCCTAGAGAGTTACAGGCCTGGTCCTAGAGAGTTACAGGCCTTGCCCTAGAGAGTTACAGGGTGTACAGGCTTTAGTTACAGGCCTGGTCCTAGAGAGTTACAGGGTGTACAGGCATTAGTTACAGGCCTGGTCCTAGAGAGTTGCAGGGTGTACAAGCTTTAGTTACAGGCCTGGTCCTAGAGAGTTACAGGGTGTACAGGCATTAGTTACAGGCCTGGTCCTAGAGAGTTATAGGGTGTACAGGCATTAGTTACAGGCCTGGTCCTAGAGTGTTACAGGGTGTACAGGCATTAGTTACAGGCCTGGTCCTAGAGAGTTACAGGGTGTACAGGCATTAGTTACAGGCCTGGTCCTAGAGAGTTACAGGATGTACAGGCTTTAGTTACAGGCCTGGTCCTAGAGAGTTACAGGGTGTACAGGCTTTAGTTACAGGCCTGGTCTTAGAGTGTTAAAAGTATACAGGCATTAGTTACAGCTTTGGTCCTAGAGAGTTAACAGTATGAAACACACAGCACTAAACACACACACACACACACACACATACACACACACACACACACACACACACACATATATATATATATATATATATATATATATATATATATATATATATATGCTTAGAAACATGTTATAATAATGGTGCATACTTTTTTAAATAACTGCAGCTTTTTTAGTCAAGAGCAGCTGGAACACTAATGAAAATTCTACATACTGATGTTATATCTGTCTATAACTCTACATAACTCGTAAGGTTCAACTTGACAATAACACCGAATACTAAGGCTAAACCTGATTCTAACTCTACAAAGTGATGTTAAACCTACTACAACTACATAATGAGGCTAAATCGAAATTTAATTCTACACACTAAGGTTAAACCTGAATAAAACTATACATACTGTGGTTGAACCTGTATATAACTCTGCATACTGTGGTTAAACTTGACTATAAAAAACACCCATGGAACTATTTCTAGTTAAAAAACACAGTAAAATAAAACTTAATTAAATCGTGAATATGTATTTAAATGTATACAAATAATGTGTGATTGTGGGTCACAGCAAAGTGACCTGGCAAACAACTATTTTGGGAAAAACTCCTTTGACCATACTGGAGAAATGACGAGGATAGTATGGGAGCAGTCCATGGTGCTGAAACCAAAGCAGCGCGCCAGTCCTGCTGGTGAACGCCCAAACATCTATCTCTCCGCATCTGCCACAGACTCTCTCTTTCGCTCTCTCTCGCTTCTTCTCTCTCTCCCTCTCTCTCTAACACATACACACACTCACAAACACAAACACATACACACCACTACAATGGGGGAAAAACGTGTCACACTAGTATATTGCATGTGTTTTTGTCATGCTTGTGCTTGTATAACTGAAGAGAAAGGTGCAGGATTTGATTCTTTTCGCTCCAGGTCTCCATCGTGGTAAGAGGTTGCGCTGTGAGTCAATGTCCTGTAGTGGTCTAGGCAAGCCCATGTTTTAACCACCCAGAAACCCGTACACTGTTATATATATATTTATATATATGTAAATCACTTAGTAAATATATATATATATATATTTATATATATATATATATATATATATATATATATATATGTATATACATATATATATATATTAATCACTTTGGTTCACACTAATCCAACCAAAGAAAAATCATAATTTTATAGTGATGAAAGAAAAACAAAAACGAGATATCTTGCGCTATTCTAAAACCACAGCATTAGATTTTGTCGAAATAAAGCTAGATCCACAGGCGGTTGGCTTTCAAGTCAAAGTTTTTAACAAAACACACACGTTCAACATTTGTTACTCGATACAGCGTTGCATTTTGCTCTATGCGCGCGGCGCCTGCATTTGAGGCAACCGTTACGCGCACGCACCGGGCTAGACCCAAGCAGATAGCATAATTGCTATTCTTACAGCTATATCAGCTGTGCCAATAAGATGCAAAATATAACACGATTAATGAAAACAAATGTTAATTCATTGTTGTCAACATAGTTTGATAAAAAAGGAGAAAAAAACATTGCTGAAATGTATTTTCTTCATTAATAAATTGTAGACGGATTAAACGACAGATGAGAGGGGATGAGAGGTGGAGAGGAGAGGTGGAGAGATTGAAGGAGAGGTGGAGAATGGAGTGTTACCTTTCTCCGGGTGTAGATGCATGCTCTGTATGGAAACGGATGAATCCCCTGAGAGGAAAATCAAGAAGCTCGTAACTCTGTCCATCATCAGGATCATCACGGAGGGCTGGAATCTTGTTACGCCTCGCAGTGAAAAAAAGGACTGAAGAATGCACAAGGTTCCTTGATAAAGAAAAACAGAAAAATATTTTGAAGCTGATAATGTTATTCCAGAATGTTTTTAGAGGTAGGTTATATCGATCCCACAGATGGTAAAAACATGGAGAAATCGCCTCCTATGGACACATCCCTCACTATACGTTTTGGGACATGATGCCACCTCTGCCAGTATTTTCCTTTTGCATGAATGAATGAGCAGGTCTATTTTCGTTGCAGTTTTGAAAGATCAAATACCTTTCCATCTATGTCCCATTTTCCAATAGTTTCTGTAGCTAAAACAGTACTGCAAAATAAAACTCAAATGGAACCCACCACCACCACCACTCAATTCCTCTAGTCAGTCGGCGATTGACCCGCATTGACGTCATTGCGTCATTAGGTCTCCCCTGGAAACACGGGGCTCCTATAAATAGAACACATTAAAATAATTCGGCCGCGCGCGGGATTGGCTTGGCTTGGCGAGGAATGACTATTTGTATCAAACCCATAACCCCCTCCTCTGATTCCTGAGCTATATTACCGCATCTCAAGGACGAACTGATCACGACTCAGCTATTTTTAGAAACGGGGAGATAGAGGGGGCGACTCGGTGAGAAGAGAGCAAGAGAAAAGGACAGTGAGAAATCTAGAGGAAGACCAAGAGACCTACGTTTGTCTTACTTCCCCACTCTGTATCTCCCCTTTGGCGGTATTAACAGTAACAACGCCACGGGGATATAAATAGCTTTGATCGGTCACCCAGCCTATCAATGGGGAGAGAAGACCCTGTAGCGGAGACAGAGTAGCCCTATCACGTCTACCGAGCATTAGGTAACAGCACAAAGACTACGCGGGAGGGCTAGGATGACCAACCCTCTTCACTGTTAAAATGAAATGCTTGAAAACACCAAAAGAAGTGACAACTGAGCTGCAACTAATTGACATGAAACACATTTTTTTCTTTGCTGTTGTACTGAAATATTTCAACCATAGACATTCTGGACCATTAGGCCTACTTGTGTTTTAATACCACCAGGGATAGGGAAAACCAGAAAAGGTTGATAACACCCTTTTGGAGTTTGAAGCACTATTTATCGCATAAAAATGTACCTTGGGACAATAAAAATGTAACCTGGGACTTTTACAAATAACAAACTAATAGGCTACTTATAAACCTAACATTTTCAGGTAAATGTGTCAAATGTTGTTTATGTGTATATTTACTTAGGAAGTGTTTTTTTATGATATTGTGGTATAGCTGAAAACATAATGTCATAAGGGTCAGCATGCTTTCATATGTGCATGTTAGTGGATTGCCATGGTTCCCCACCCCAATAAATCTAATAAGGCTTATGAGACCTCCAATATGCTGAATCCAGCATAGAAATTTGAATGACGTGAGAGTCTATCTTTTGCAGGTTACCCTATTATTTTAACCATTGTTTTGGTGTATTTTATTTTGAGGCTCTATGTGTGTAGATCTGACAATAATGTGTTTAATGCACCAAATATTTTGATGCAGGGAATTGGCAAGTTGGTCACCACCATTGAGTCCCTATTTTGGTGGCATTAATAGGCCCACATGTATTTCTTTTAAAGATTTTTACTGTTGATATGATTCATGGACATAATATTTTGATCAGTTGGATTAATTGAGATCAACAATCGTTAGACATGTAATTCACATTCAATGTCTAATCAAGAGCCACACTATACACAGGTAGATTTTCAATGCTACCATTTTGTTGGGATGTCTTAGACAATCCATCAAACCTCCTAACTACCAAAGATAGACAACTTGATACCCTCCTGATTTTTTCAGCCCTGTGTCATTGTTTTTCTCATGTCTTGTTTCATACTGATGCTGTACACATGATGTCAGACAAGCAACAATTCCCCAGCAGAGAAGCCAAACGTCTTTGTAAAATAAATCTATATTCTAAGTAGCAATAGTTAAGCTGATGTTGTAGTATAGAGTATTAAAAAAAACAGTTTTTCTTATATCGTATCATATTAAAGGTTTGATTCAAGCTTTGATTTTATCAACACAAACAGTTCACAGTTTAACAACAGACATGAGCCAATTGGAAGCTGAGGATGATTAATAAGTAGCCATGTTGGTATGAGGGCCAGATTGGAAATGTGTCCATGACATTGGTGTTAACATCCCTCCTCTTACATAATGTGTCATAGGCTCTTTAGTGACTCCAGACAGTCAGGTCTCCAGAGACGGACCGCCACCAACCCTGGTTTGCTTCCAAAGCAAGCTATCATTGCGATGTAGGGGCTATATTTTTAATATTTCCACCAGTGTTTTTATTTTTTAATCTCTTTCAACAAAGTTTTTTGGTTGTGCAATAAGAACCTTAAGCATCTCACATACAAACATATTTTGCCCCTTACCATGACACTTCAAATTGAGGTAATCACACTTCAATGAATCCTGTGTCCTTTGAACATTCTTGAGATATCTCAGGAACTTGATTGGTGTCCACCTGTTGCGAATTAAACTTATTCCATTATTATGAAAGGCACACACCTGTCTATATAAGGTCCCACATTTGACAGTGCATGTCAAAGCACAAACCAAGCCACAAAGTGCAAGAATTTCTTTGTTGATTAACCTCTGTTGAGGCACAGATTTTGGGATGGTTTTCAAAAATGCTGAAGCATTAAATGCTCTCAGAAGCAAAAAGGGCTCAATCTTTATGAAATGGAAGAAGTTTGATTCAACAAAACTCTTATAGAGCCGGCACACAAACTAGAGTGGCTTGATGGAATCTACTCCTGAGTATAAGGTAAACGACATGTTAACCAAATGGCACTTTAAGAAGTCAGAGCATTAGGAAAAAGATTCTCTGGTCTGATGAGAACAAAATCAAACTACTAGGACAGAGTGCCAAGTGCTACTTCTGGCAGTAACAATGTACTGCTCCTCACCTGGCTAATTCCATCCCTACAGTGAAGCATCGTGGAGGAAGCATCATGCTATGGAAGGGACTAGGATAATTCATTGAAAATGTTATCCAGAGTGCCAAGGAACTCAGACTTGGGCTTCAGGATAAGAAGCTTCTGGACACGTCTGTGAAGGTCCTTGAGCGGTCCAGTCAATGCAATCTGACCGAATTTGCGAGGAAGAATGGGAGAAACTGACCGAAACAGTGTAGCGTGTTGGGTCCTTCAGTGCCTTACCTCCGGTAGACAAGCTTGTGCTGTGCATAAAGATTTAGCAACTCTGATCGGGTGGCCACAAAAAGGGGAATTATAAGTCAGAGGGTCTAGAGACTGTGTACTGTGTGTGTTTCTTGCTGTGTTTGTCATTGAAGAAGGAGCAGTGAATACCCCAACTCAATGCAGCCATGAAGACCCAAAGGCAAAACAGTAGCTGGCAGCATGTTAATTTGACTGTTATTTGTGAGTTGATCAATGCCTTTGTCATCTAACTCTGGCCTTGCATTCATATGCTTCTACGCTGGTCAAGGATGCAGGCGAGGTAGCGGAGTACCCAGTACCAAGCCAGTGAGATGGTGGATGGTGCAGATTCACATTTGGTGTTGTCTTGTAGGCATTCTCCCACCATACCGGGCTGTTAAAGAGAAAGAAGATTTTGTTATGTCCATTGCATATGTTATACATTGTGTGGGTTACAATGTCGGTAGCACAACATAAGACACAATACGATAAATCATCCAGACTGCCATCTAGAAACAATGGTACACTTTTCAGGCTGTCTCCTGCAGCAAATGAAACAGTGGCCTTCAAATACGTTACCCCTTTCCCCCCCTCTTCCCACTGTTTGGAGGGTGATCACAAGGGACGGTCAAAACTGGGACATCATAATTCCATATGTGCTGTTTGCAGGGAAACAGATTGCCCAGGCCTTCAATGGTTTTGTCCCATTCGAGCTGTTACATGGTCGCCGTTCCTGGGGTTTCTTCGACATGGTGAATGAGGTCTGGGATCAACATCCATCTCCATCGTTCCATCATTTAATATGTGCAGAACATAATAGAGTGGATCCTTCCAGTAGTGTGTAAACATTTAGAGGAGGAGCAATATCACTCACAAACCTACAACCGGTGTGCCCTCATCTGGGAGTTCCAGCCAGGGGACAAGATGTTAGTGCTGGTGCCAATCTCACCATAGGGCTGGCAGGGGCCCTTCATCATTGCCCACTTCCCTGATGTTGTCTTGCATGGGAGGAGCTGGGTGGAACATATGGACTAACTTTGAAATGATTTGTTGGTGGAGGAGGAGGAGCCAGCCTCATCACCAACACACATATTTTTTTTATCAGTTTTTATCAGTTTTGACACGTTTTGTCTAAAACGTGCTACGTGGGTTATCTCATTGGCCAGGATTTAGTAATGCCCCACAGTAAGAAGATTGACACAGTGTTGCAATTTTCAACAAACAGTTTCTGTCCTGCTTATCATTGGATGCTACCCCCTAACCAACACCGCTAACGTCTCAATGTTCCCAGGACACTGGCTACTGAGTCAGTCCTGTGCCCCCCAGACTTTGACAAGTGCGGACTGATGCGTGCAAGCCAGGGTTGGGCATGATGGTGTCCCAGGTTGGCCTTGTTCCTGGCCCTAAATGACCTTTGAACACAGAGGGGCTATGAGACTTTTCAACTTGTCGCTTTGGGGGTGAAATGGGGGTTGCTGGATCTATCTCTGCTGGCAATACTCAGCCCTCATTCAGGGTGGTTGTGGTTGGTGGGTGTCCCTTTGGTTGTAGCTTGGCAATGTGGGTGGATTGATTTCCTGCCTGTTGGGCCCAGTCCTTGTCCATCTGGTCATGCCTCCAATCTGGACAAGGTTTAAATAGACTCTGGGCTTAGCCCACATGCATCGAACTATTACAATTTGGATCTTTAATATGTTCACCCGGCACAGCCAGAAGAGGACTGGTCATCTTTGTATTTTCGCTTTGTATTTTCGTTCTGAGAAATGAAAGCTATTCAAGGAATTGCCAAGAAACTGAATATCTCGTGCAACGCAGCATGCTGCTCCCTTTACATAACAGTGAAAACCATCTCTAATAAGAATAGAAAGAGTGGGAGACCCCAGTGCACAAATGAGCAAGGGGACAAATACATTAGAATGTTTAGTTTGAGAAACAGATGCCAGTCACAAGTCCTCAACTGGCGAGGAGGAGTGCTTATTCGCCATCTGTCAAGCTTGGTGGAGATAATGTGATGGTCTGGGGTTTTGTATGGTTAAAGAGATATTGAGATATTGAAAAAGGAAGGCTATCACTTCCTTCTGCAACTCCATGCTGTACCCTGTGGATGGCACTTGATTGGAGCAAATCTTCTCATAGAACAGGACAATGGCCCAAAGCACAGCTCCAAACTATGCAAGAATTCTTTAGGTAAGAAGCATTCAGCTGGTATTCTGTCTATAATGGAGTGGCCAGTACAGTCACTGGATCTCAACCCTATTGAGCTTGATCGTATGGTATGTAGAAAGTGCCAAGCCAATCCAACTTGTGGGTGGTGCTTCAGGAAACATGGGGTAAAATCTCGTCAGATTAATACAAATTAATAACTAGAATGCCAAAGGTCTACAAGGCTGTAATTGCTGCAAGTAAAGGGTTTCCAAATTGGACAAAGAGCACTGAACCTGTACAGTGGATATAAAACGTCTACACACCCCTGTTGAAATGGCAAATATTTGTGATGTAAAATAATGAGACAAAGATAAATCATGTCAGAAATGTTTCCACTTTTCATGTGACCTATAATGTGAACAATTCAATTGGAAAACAAACTGAAATCTTTAATGGGGAAAAATGAAATGAAAAATGAAAAACCTTACAATAATCTGATTGCATAAGTGTGCACACCCTCTTATAACTGGGGATGTAGCTGTGTTCAGAATTAACCAGTCACATTCAAACTCATGTTAAATAGAAGTCATTACACACCTGCTGTCATTTCCACTGACTGATTAATCACAAATAAAGTGCAGCTGTTCTAGACGGATTTTCCTGACATTTTATTAATTGCATCTCAGAGCAAAAACTACAGTCCGCAGAGAGCTTCCAACGCATCAGAGGGATCTCATTGTTGAAAGATATCAGTCAGGAGAA
This sequence comes from Esox niger, assembly GCA_016801105.1. NCBI lineage: Eukaryota > Metazoa > Chordata > Actinopteri > Esociformes > Esocidae > Esox > Esox niger. Next base: position 66,814 of record JACXGJ010001360.1, on the reverse strand, counting down.
GGGTACAAAACAATTTCCAAAGCATTAGATATACCATGGAACACAGTGACAGTCATCATCACGTGGAGAAAATATGGCACAACAGGGACATTACCAAGAACTGAATGTCCCTCCAAACTTGGTCAGGGAGGCTTCCAAGAGACCTACAGCAACATTAAAGGAGCTGCAGGAATTGTTGCAAAAACAAACATCAAGTCTCCCAAAAGCATGTGGGAAAGCATGTTATGGTCTGATGAAACCAAGGTTGAACTTTCTAGCCATAATTCCAAAAGGTATGTTTGGTGCAAAAACAACACTGCACAGCACCCAAAGAACACCATACCAACAGTGAAGCATGGTGGTCGCAGCATCATGCTTTGGGGCTGTTTTTCTTCAGCTGGAACTTGGGTCTTGGTCAGGGTGCAGGGAATTATGATCAGTTCCAAATACCTGGCAATTTTGACACTAAACCTTCAGGTATCTGTTAGAAAGCTGAAGATGAAGAGGAAGTTCACCTTTCAACATGACAATGATCCAAAGCACACATCCACAAAAGCATTGCATCACCGGAAGAAGATTAACATTTTAGAATAGCCCAGCCAGAGCCCAGACCTGAATCCAATAGAATACCTGTGAGGTGATCTGAAGAAAGCTGTGCACAGGGGATGTCCTCAAAATCTGACAGATGTTGAGTGCTTTTGCAAATAATTGTGGGCAAATATTGCCATGTTAAGATTTGCTATGGTAATAGACTCCTACCCAAAATGACTGAGTGCTGTAATTAAATAAAAAGGTGCTTCAACAAAGTATTAGTTTATGGGTGTGCACATTATTCTGTTTTTTCATTTTTTATTTTTCCTCGTCAAAGATTTCAGTTTGTTTTTTAATTGAATTTTAATTGAACACGTTATATGTCACATTAAAGGTGGAAAAATTTCTGACATGATTTATTTTTTTCTATTGTTTTACATCACAAACACCTGGGATTTTAACAGGGGTTTGTAGACTTTTCATATCCACTGTATATACACAAGCAAATGCACATTTATACATAAACCTAAATGATATTTTCCCTAAAAGTAACATATACAAAAATAGTGGTGGGAGTGTGTGTATGGCATGCACACAAAATACAAACACAACAAGCAACAACTTCAGAGACTTTACTGCGTTTACAATTCATCAGTCGATTGAATCAGTCACTTGAAATATATAAATTGGAATCTAATCTATGGGTTTCACATGACAGCGAATGCAGATAACCAGAATAATGCTGAATAATTACCAAAAGCTTCTTCCTTGTATCAGTGAGATAGTCACTTGAGGAATGGGCATTTGGTATAGTATGCTGTCTAATAGAGATATTATCGGTAGAGCTATTTGTGCACTAGGCAGAGGGCATGAGTCCAGTGCGGAAGAAACCCCCATGCTAGAAAGTCAACCTTAGCTGCAGTCTTGCTGATCCTCCATCCTGCCATATCCACAACTCTCCTAGTAGATACATCAGGAAGTAAGACATAGTCTCCCACTGAAAAGGCTGAAAGAATCACAGATATTAGCCCTGATAGATTTGCATTGTCTCTGCTGGGTATTAGTGCATGAAGAGCTTTCCTTTGTATTCCACACTAAGATAAGCAGGACAGAGCAGAACACAGCATAGCGTGAGCAGCCTTGATCATTCCTTCAACACCTGCCATCATCAGTGTAAGGTGTCTGCACGTCCTAAGGTAATCCGTCATCTGAAACATACATCATTTTCCCAGACTCTGTGTTGTCCTGTGGAGAGTCTGTTTTTACTCTTCTCTTGCATTCATACTCATATGCACGAGAGATGCTGACAAACCTGACCATTTTCACCATGGAAATCCCTTCCATAGATATGTAGATCGCTGTGGCAAATGCTACTTGCCGATTAATATGTCTGTTAAAAGAAAATTGAGCAACGGATTAGTTTCTCTTGGCCCATAGACTACTTTCAGATGAGGAACCACCAAACATCATGTACTGTACAGTGTGTCTGAATGCTTTGTGGTGTGATGTGGAGTTGCTCTTTAAGTACTTCTGCCACCTACTGGTGATTTAAGAGAATTGCATTGGGCATAGCACATCTGAAGTGGCATGACAGTCTGAGGAAGGTGTAGAGACAGCAGTGGGGAGGCGAGAGGGTGCCTTGACTCTGTCATCTGAACACTTTACACCATGACATAGGGATAGAGACACACATACAGCCGTGGTGAGGTCTGAGGAACACGCCACCTCCATTCCAGGACATTTACTCCATTCAGTGCCACAGAAAGGCCACGCGGATAATCACAGCTTCTTGAGCTGCTGCTGTTTACCAGATAGAGACGGGTCTGGAGCATCTTAACCAGGACACAGAGAAAAAACAAACTGCTGTACCATAAATACTGTGAACACTGATGCTGAACACTGAACATTTATATCTTATTTAGCTGACCGAATGTTTGCACAATGGATCTTGGACATATATACAGTGCATGCAGACTGCTAACTGTGTTATCCTTCTATAAATATGATAAAGATGATGTGTCGACTTGCAATTTGAAATCACACAAATACAATTTTTCTTGTTTGAAAAATTAAACAGTGGACAGAGAAGTTCAGAGCATAAAACATGACAATCAGCAGTGCTTAAAAAAAATTAGATGTTCCTTTGTGAATTTGGGTCATTTAGCAGTAAGTGATGAGTGTGTTTATAATGTCTTAAGTTTGCTTCAATATGATGTAAGAATAGCATAAAGGGGTTTATCAGAGAAAAAATACCATCACGATCCCCAGACCTGAGTCCAATTGTGAACATCTGGGATGTTTTGTATCGGTGCATCCGATGCTGCCAAGTAGTGCAACAGACTCACCAGGAGCTCACCGATGCCCTGATCCAGTTCTGGGAGATCCCCAAGGACACCATCAGCCATCTCTTCAGGAGCATGCCCGGATGTTGGGTCATTACAGAGTCTACTGGTATAATATTCTACAGCATATTGCAGTTTACTCCTGTGCAGGTAATTTCATCTCTGGCCATAGTAAAGCACAGCCACTGAAGACACCAGGGCTGGGATTACATTCCTCCTCTGTCTTGGTAGGGGAAAAGGAACTGTCTTCACCACAACATCTTGACCTAATAAAGACTTACGTGTAATTTGTTTGTATTTTAAATGATGCCGTTGACTGTGGGAGTTTGGCCATTCAAAGCAAAGCAATTTGACAATTCAAAGCAATGCTAGTTTGTTGATTCCTGAGACGCAATTATTTATGGGCTGACAGGGTGCAACAGACAGAACAAAACTCGTAGAACAGTAGAACGCTAGTAAAGACATCAATACTATCACATAAATCACACATAAGTATGAGCTTTATTGGTTGGTACTGTAAGTACATCTAAGGGCTCAGATAAAAGTGCATGGAAGTTATTTTTAAGGGCATAGCAAAAGACCCTTTGCGTCAGGTGTCCCCTTCAGTCTTTTCTGTCCCTAACCTAACTGAAACCTAATCCTAACCTCAATATCCTAACCTTAATGCTTACATTTAATCTCAAAGGAATTCTAACCCTAAATAACCCCAAGTCCCTTAAAACCTCTTGTAAATGTGAGTACTGGCCAAATGTCCCCACTTTACATGAGCTCCCCTTTCGTTGGCTCTCCAGTATGGCTGCTGTTGGTCTGGTTTCAGTTGCTGATTGGTAATTGTGTGTCAAGTAGATGTTGTAGATGTAGAGGTCCATAGGCGATTTATTGCAGTATTAATCAGCTCTTCAACCATGCAGTCATACAGCCCCCTGGTGGCATAGAAGCATTACTACAACATACTTATTGTTCCCACTCTGTGCTGCTCCACATTTCCAGCAAAAGCAAACCCATTACTTTGTTTTTGCCTGGGTTTGATTTGCTCTAGAGTTGGGGCGAATTCTGAATTAAGTTGCGAATTACACTTTTTTTACCTGGATTTTAAAAGATAATTGAAATGTTTTGCTTACAACAACCAAGGTGAATTGCAGCAAAAAAAATCGTATTCAAACCAACTTCACCCGATCCTCTGCGTCCCATTCATGCTGGTGTTATCCTTTAATGTTTGGATGACCAGACAAAAAACAGTGCAAATGTTATAATTGTATATTTTATATATATTTCATAGCGAAGGAGATAGCACAACTATTAAATATTATATAAAAAATGTAGTGTGTCGAATTTTAAGAATCAGTCAATTAGAGGGATTTTGTTTGGCCCTGTCTGCCATTGTTCATCTCTGTGCTTGGGGAGGAGATGATCACATCCCTTAGTGACGCAGATGGAAGAAAGGGAGGGTGCAGCTTTTCCATGGTCTGGCTTCTGTTGTCCAATAGAAAGTCGGCATATTTTCTTTCCACCCAAATACATTTCTGGGTGAATAGATATTGCGAAACACTGTCATTCCACTTTTACTGTAGATGTATTATAGAAATTTTCTGAAATAGCAATACAAACATTATACCTTGTGCTATTTTAATTTGAATAGGGGGAATCGTAGGTCCCACACAATCCAGCAGCACTTTTACTTTACACTATTCAATTATCCCTAAAGTGTATTTTTTCCGCAAACAGGCCTAGTTGAAGCTGCGGCCATTTTAGGCTGGGGACGTATTCCATCATCATAAGTCTGTGCCACTAGTCAACAGCATGAGAGCAGTAATTGTCTTTAACATTTTTGGTGATGGATGCACGCAAATTCTATTTTAGCTATCTGGTGAAAAGCAGGACAGATTAACAAATATAGTATGTAGTCGCCTGTTTCTCTAATACTGATACCTACAATATTTTTTTTTGTCTAATTGGTTACTGCTAATGAACACATTTTTACGGCTTGTGAACATATTAACATCTGGAACATGTCTAATCACAAAGACATAACACCGCTCGACATACTTTGATTTTTAGGCTGTGTTAGACCACTATGCTTACACAATAATAATTAAATCAGTGGAACCCTATCTTAAATTTACATATGAATGAATGAATGCAGTATATGTTAACATGACTTCATAATCCACTTATTATCATCATTCAATCAGCTGTTCTGTGACATAGATTTTGTTGGTGAAACATCTTGAAGCATCGTCATTTGGGCCTTGTGTGATACGGGAAGCATGGGATTAGTTGACTTGTGTGTAAAGTATGTCTCCCTTCCAGATGTTTTATTCCTTTCAACACATTCTTCAATAATGTCAGGGAATCAATGGCCAGATAATTTGGTACTCTCACAAAAGGCCTAGAACTGTTTCAGGTGTTGGAAACGTTCCACGGAGATGTTAGTCTTTTCTGGCATCATGCACTCGCAGCAGATTGCATGGTGCTACATACATCCTGTGAACAGTCCCAAGAGGCTCTATTGGGTTAAGTTCAGGAGACAGTGCTGGCCACTTAATTCAACTGAAAGGTAATCCTCAGAACAGGCGTTCTGTGGGTGGGTGTCTATTCCCACTGTCTGATTTCCCTTGTTTTTTAGTTTATAGGATTGTAACCCAGTGTGGTTGCCAGCTGAAATAGCTCATCCGTGAGATGCCATTCTTCACACTAATGTTGTACTGCTCTGTTATTTGCCTGTCCGTGGCCTGCCTGTAAGCTTGCACGATTTCCAGTCTCCTTTTACAACAAGCTGTTTTCGCCCAAAGGACTTGGACTGACTGGATCAGTTTTGTTGGTCACATCATTCTTGGTAAACTCTTTACACTGTCAAGTGTAAAATGCCCAGGAGGTTTGAAATCACATAGGTCAGGCGTTTTGCCCATTCTCACATTTAGTCAACTGAATGCACTATTGCCTGCCTGTCTACCTACTTCATACAGAAAGTCACAGTCACGTGACTCCCTGTCGGCTGTAGCAATTCATTTCTTGGGATGGAGTGGTATACTTAATAAACTGGCCATGTTCTTTGTAGTTTGCCTTGTGTCTATATATAAATAACATAAACATGAGTGTTGTATCTAGTACATTTCTTTTTCTTATAAGTGTTTAAAAAAATTGTAGTTGACACGTCAGTTAGTGTTTGTGTTTGTCATGTTTGGAAGGCCAAAATGATGAACTTACACAATTTGTTTTGTAATCTGTAACGTTTAGTACATTTAAATCATTTTGAAGATGCTCTGTTCCAGACCAAATTGCGACATATCTCTAGACCAAGCATAGGTTATTTCATGACAGTTTCATGGTATTCCTCTTAAATTTGAGGTATCACAGGACTGGTGTTCTCGACAATGTACATTTTTTATGTAATACGTTTTTTGGTATCTACTTATGGGTGCATTCATATATTTTCTAATGCATTCATATTTGCAAATATTAAATAATTTCCTTTATGTAGTAATTTAATTACAGTCTTCCATAAAACTATTTAATATCTAATGTACTAAAAGTCTACAGTACTAAAAAGTTCTGTTTAAAATGTTTTAGTTGAAGTGGCATATTATGTATTATTGGCAATAATAAATGCTATGTCGTTTATTCGATCTGTCAAATTAATCACACTTTCATGTTTCTTTTGTCAAGTACATTCATTTGAATTAAACTGTACTTTTAGAAATTTCTAATTGACCCCAACAAACCTGATTTACACAGCACTTCAATATACCAGTTTTTTCTTTCTACTGTCTCCTTACTCCAGTCCATCTCCTGTGTCCTGCTGAGTGTGTATGCCTGTCTTTCTAACAGCCTTGTAACGGCTCCACAGGGGGAAATAGACTGCTTCATTTTCAATTAGACACAGACTCACATTAACGCTGCAATTTATCGTGAGAAGGAATACTGCAGCTTGAAGATTATGCTGAATATGCAATACACACAAACACAGACATAGGCCGACACATGCGCGCAACCACACACACACACACACACACACACACACACACACACACACATACACCAACACACAATTCAGGATATGACCAGACTGGTTTGTGACTGATTCAAAACAGAGTTGACCCTCAATGATATTTGTTTTATCTGGGGACAAGAGGGCAATCAAGTGTTGTTAATGTTAGTTTACTTGGGGAAACAGTAGCATTAATGCTCTCCAGCTTCATTTGGTCTTACACTGTGTCTTTCCTCTCTTGCCTTTTTCTATTCACCTGATTAGGAAGGACTGCAGAGTAAATGTCAGTGTGATCCTTCTCATTCTCTATCCATCCACACTATCACTAGTGTGTGTGACAGAGAGAGAAAGAGAGCAACAGGAGGCGATGTTGTGTTATCAGTCCTCCCGAGGGAGATGAACAACAACCAGTGGAGTGTTTGGATAAGAATTACTCTATTTTTTCATAGCAGGAGCAGGAAAGTGATAGAGGAAGTGAAAGAGAGAGAGAGGGAGAGAAAGAAAGACAGAGAATAAAAAGTGAATAATGAGAAATGTTGAGAAAGGAAGAGATCCAGTTTTAAGCAGTGTCCTGTGTGAGGCAGCAGAGATACAGGATCTCCACAACTGGTACTGCTGATGTGTTCACACGCACACATACACACACAGAATATACGCGTGCATGGACTCTCAAACGCATGTTGTGCTTGACACAGTTGCTATGCATGTTTGAGTGACTCATTATTAGAGAGACAGAGAAAGAGGGAGAGGGAAACATACTGAATTCTGTCAAGTGTGGGGAGAGAAAATGCTATAAGACAAAGGGTAGTATTTAGTTGGGCATAAACTTCAGATAACGGCAGAGAGATTTTACAGTTTTATGTTTCTAACATATTCCTTATTTATAATCGCAGAAAAATCTCATATTGTACACATGCACACTTGAATGCATACACACACATACCCTGTGACCACAGGAACACCTGCAGAGCTGACAGCTGACATTAACATGATAAATACAAGAGGCTCATTTTGACGCAGTAAATATGCAGTACGGTAATTAATGGAAATGGGGAGGAAAACACTGAACGTTTGAACATGACTAGAATAATTTGACACTGTTGGTGCACCATACTAATGCATTATAAATGGACATCTGTGTCTTCCATTTGCATTTTCAGGTTGTTCTTCAAAATACTTTTTGACGCAATGCCCAAATGATGTCTAAATGAGTCTACAGGGAATGACACTGGTTATATTAAGTGCTTTGTGGGCCCCTTGCAGTGCCTTGCAGTACAGCTGTTTTGCGGCCAGGTGTATAAAACCTTGTTCTGACATACTAACACTTTCTGGGGGTCCAGCAGAGGGCGACATTAAATTGGCCCATTGCCGCCAGTAGTAGAGAGGGATAGGTCAGTATTGTCTTACCACGGCATAGAAACCCTTCTGTTAGGTTGCAAACATGCAAGCTCAATTGGGAATGTTGGCCTGGGAATGCATTCACTTCTCGCAATATGTGTGCAAGCAAAACCTTCCTGGCCGAGCAAGCAGTGAGATTAGAAGCAGATAGGCTTTGAGACACGGTTGGAGGGCACATTGTATGTTTCCATCTTAGACTCTCCAGCACCTGCCATGGAGTAGCTGCACAAGGCCAGGCAGTAATGGTTCATGGACATCATGCAATATAGAGGGGTAAGAATTGTGTATAGACAAAACTTAAAGAAGACAAAACATATGATGTTGTAGTACTAAAACAAGGGCTGTAAAACAATGAAAATGATTCATGTTAATTGATGTTTTCAAAAACTCCTGCATGGTTAAGGTTGGGATTAATTTAAGGCGTACGGAAGAAACATATCGTATGTTTCTCTCTGATTTAAAATCCCAAGAATTGAGGTTTGAGTCAATTGTGTTTATGCGCGCCCACCATCCCAGACCACAAATCTCTAGCAAAATATAACATCCTTTATAGCTAAATGCACACATTAAAGCATTTAGTGGCTATACTAACCATACCGGTACTGTAGCTTTGTATGGAATCAGCTAACTTTATGCATTTTCATACTTATCATGTATCCCTAAAATGCACAACAAATTTATCCTAAAAATTTATTTTTATCCTAGACATTTTGTATTGTATGTTTTTGTGCAGAATCACAGTGAGAATGTGTAGTACGACGTGAATGGCTAGATGTCCAGAGTGAAAGGCAGCAGAGAAAGTGGACATCCCTGTCTTGTTTCTCTGTATAGGTTGAAAACGGGTGATTGGTTGGGAAATATTCTGGTGCAAGTGTTCCTGTTGCATTCATCTGATGAACCCATGCCACATTTTTGTAGGACCACAAATAGGTAGAACCATGTTCCTTATTTAAAAGCTTTTCAACATCAAAAGATATACAAGCAATGTACAAATTAAGTAACCGCTGAGACCACATTGTATTGAAGCAATGCCTGAGATTGAACAATTAGTTACTGTTTGGGAATCGAGTGGACTAGTTTGCTTATTAAATTATTGTTGGTCAGTATCTTTTGATATGTATTGAATATTGACATTGATAATGAATTACTGAATTAACTATTCAGTATTTCATTTAACATGATTCTGGATTGTGCAAACATTTTATGCAGGTAAGACGAGGGAATATCTCTGAATCTCTTCCAAAATGCATAGGGTAAACCTTCCCAAAAAGAAGTATGTATTATACAGCTCTGGAAAAGAGACCACTCCGAATTTTTCTAAATCAGCATCCCTACATTTATGTCAGCCATTCCATTCCAGTGTTAAATTCCAACACAGGCACACCTTATTTTACTTAATGAGGTATCTAATTTAACGAGGAAAAGTACAAAAAACACTGCATTGGTCATCACTATCGTCGTGCAATAGAACCAGTTGGATGGCAAAAACAGTGCAAGTAGTATAAAAAAACTATTCAGCATGACAAAATAGTTGAAAAGAAAAGCTTTGAGTGAGGAAAAGAAAGGTTAAATTCTGGCTTTACTGGCAGAGGGATACAATGAGCGTGAAGTTGCTTCCATCCTGAAAATTTCAAAGACGGCGGTTCATAAGAACAAGGTCAAGTAACAGACATTGGGGACAACACGGCTACAGACTAGCAGAGCGCGAAAACGACTGTCCACTGACCGAGATGACCATCAACTCATTCAAATGTCAACTCATTTGGTTCCCAAGTTGATTCACTTCTTCCTTCAGCAATGACAAGAAGCAGTTAAAGTACATTTTTAACAATACAGTATTAAGGCTTATAATTGAATTTAATTCAGATTTCCTATTCATTTAATATGATCTTTGTAACAAGTGAAGATTTGAAAATTAACTTCTGTTAGTAATTAAAATAATAAGTAATTATATTATCATCTGATGGTTAAACAGGTACTTCAAATATATGTATGATTTGGCCAATTAAAAGTGCACTATTTATCCAGAATTTTATGAATGGAAAAAGACTGAGAAAGGAGATCAATTTACATAAAAATATGAAGGGTAATGACATTTGGCAATTGTTATTATGGCTACTACACTTGTAGCCTGAACTGTCGTATGCACTTATTGCAGACTCAGCCACGTGCCACCTAATATCACCATTTAAATGTTGAACCCCAATACAGTTTGGAGGGTATACTTTCAGTAAACATTTTCTTAGCTGTCACGCAAATAATTTGTATTTGTTTACAACATTACGGCTAATGTATAATCAACCAGTTCATTGTCATCTACTTGAACTCCATCCTATTGTTGCTTTTCTGTAATAGAAATTAACTTTATTTATTTAAGTTGGTTTCTTTTATTAGAGACTATGTTGTCTGCTTATATTATTAACCCAATGGCCTGGCTGCACTGGGCTGGGCAAGGGTTGAGGTCTCTGGGTAGATAGCAGCTGAGCCACTTTGCTTTGCCCTATCTACAGACACTTGTAAGAGGCAGTATCAGCAAGGGCAATGAACCCAGGAAAAGGGGAGGAATAGTTGTGGGGGACAACATAGATATAGAGAGAAATACACACAAACATAATAGAAGTAAGGTTAGTCAAATCAATCAGTGCTGTAACTGAAGGGGAGTAGAGATTATTTACCTTGTCGGAAATATGTCCTCACAGGGGAAACAAGGTACAATTTGGCAACTCTGGAGGAGAGATATCTTCCACTGATAATCAATCACACGCAAACACACACAAGTTTTATGTTTTACTATCCTTGTGGGGTGAAGGGGGTGAATCCAATTTCTTAGATGCCAAAATATTTCTATTTTTTTGTCTCTCTGGTTCTCCTTGAGCAGCACACTATGCATACATAGCTATAGCACGCTGCCTCTGCTGTGGATGGCCTATTCTTTTTCTTCCTGTTTAATCCATTCCAATATCTTCTCCGTTATTTTGTTGGCAATAAACACTGCGCATGCTGTTTGACTATCATGTTTTCAAACACTGTTATGACATTTTGTTTTATTAGCAGAATTTGCTCAATTCTATTTGGCAAACAGGCTTCTCTGTTTTTTTAAAGGAAATTTGGTAAACAGGCTTTTCTTCAATGGCAATCAATTTAATTTTACTCTCTCTATTTTCTGTCTCATGTACTTGGCTGGGAAAATGGTATGTTGTTTGGGGCACCTAGCGATTATGCTAGCCCTATCAATTGTGTGCATTGCATTTTTCCATGTTTCACAACAGTCTCTTGAAAATTTTACCCACAGATAAAATCTGTTTTCCCTGCAATGTCGTGACCTAAAAGAAAATCACGCTACAATCTGCATTTTACCTTAATCAGGCAGCCTCAGACAACTATGTCTTGAAAAATTGCTAAATTATGTTGGGCACGTGTTGAATAGGACGAAGTTGACAGAAGTTGACAGCCCTCCTGTGATACCTCATCATTATCATTTTTATCTCTCTGCTTGTTAAACTGACCGAGTCAAAATTGCTTGAAGTCAGTGGAGGGATGGGATGAAGTGGACATACAAAATAATTGGACATTTTCTGCTTGGCCATGACTTTCACTAGCTAGCAACTAGCTTCCGCTAGCTCTTTGGAGACGAACAGTCAGATCAATTGTGTTCATTCATGAGAACGTGATTGATGAGGTTTGGGTTCATCTAACCATGGTGACCTGTTTGATCACAGCCACGAGCCTTGCACTGGTATTACTAGGGTTTCACACAAACAGCTGGAGCATCCACCATACATTATTTGAACTCCAATCTACAATGCCCATCTACTGCTACAGCATTTGTTTTAATTCAGCCCATCGCTCTTTAAGCCTCTATTTACCCACTTTCCAGTCAAATAAAGCACAAATATATATTAAATTCTAATTTAAAAAAATGTACCCTTCCACCGAGGAGAAAGGTGGAAGACCATTGTTTTGCTGATGTGCGGGGAGAATGAACAACCATGAGGAGGATCCCATCCATTTATCCATTGCTGTTTAACCCTGTCTGCCGACTGCTTGCTTGTTAGTTTGTCTTTCTGTCTGTCTGCCGGTGTATACTATTTCTGTCTGTTACGAATGAAAGAGAGAGAGAGCGGAGAGAGGGTGGGATGGAGGTAGAAAGAAGAGAAGGATGGGGATATACAAGGTAACAAAACAGAGACAAAGAAAGACAATGAGGAAAAGAAGACAGAGGGGAGCTGGATTGAAGAATGATCAGTTTGTAGGTCGGGGAGTTAATGGCTGTTCGCTGTTGAGTTTTGTATTAAGATCTTAACACCCCACCTCCATAATTGCAATATATATATATACTAGCACAAGTGTGGCGCTTATCTTCCCCGACTGAAAGTATTCAACTTAGGCAGTTTATCCATTACACCATACCCTAAGCATCAATAGTGTAAGGCTGCTCTTCCTCTGTATTGAAAGCAATATATTCAATTAAGCATGAAGTCCTTTATGTATTTCTCTAGGCTTCAGTGTTGTGAGGATAATCCCCCTGCTCCTGCACTGAAGTCATGTCCGTGACCCATTTCCCTTGGCATCAACATTGTAATGATAATCATCCATTGACTGCAATTAATTCACTTATTCGTCATGTATGGTTTGTAAAATGTAACCAGATTGAGGCTTTTCAATAATCTCACGTTGGAGAAAAGAGTCATCCTTATCAGCAAATGTTTTCCTATTGAATGCGATGAACTGAGGAAAACGTCGACCATGTGACCCTCATCCCTTCCTTATATTTTCCTATTCATTTTCCATAGAATTTAGCGGAGGAAAACATCAACCATGTGATATTTATACTTTCCCCAAGAAAATTATGTATTTCAAAATAATAAACCAAAAACATAGTTTATTACACATTAATGTGAATTTTTTTTCTTAACTGTGTAACTAAATGCTATATGTTTTGAAGAAAAAAATGCCTCCACCTTTAACAATCCAGTCTGCGAAATACATTGTATCTACTATCTAGCTCAATATCTGCATCTCAGATAACATATATGTTTGAATTACACTTAAAAGATCTAAATTAAGTCCAAGTTAGACAATGGACTGCATAGTTATGTGCAAATGTCCAACACCCATTTGTTTTTGAAAAATATTGTCAGTAAATATAAGATTACTACAAAGAGGAATAAAATCTGAAAAGTTGATGGTAACTGCAGTCAAATTACTTAAGTTTAAGGACTTGTGAAAGGCTAAGACATTCTTAAAGTCGAAAGTACAGGTTTGCCAAAAGAATGTTGAATGTTACCTCTGCAAGATGACACTAAAGCCAGAAGATTTGAATGAGAAAGCCCTGTCATTATGACTTTCACAGGAGTACTATTAACTCTATCCATGTCAACATCAGAAACTGAAAGAGAGGAGCTGCAAAATTCTGGTTAGAACAGGGCTTGGTTTGGTCAGTCAATCTTTTAAAGCTTCCTTGAAATCCTTGGGGAAAAAATCCATGCTCCCAGGTGATTTTGGCTGATGCCATCCTGTCTATAAAAAGGCCTTTGCTTCCAGAAGGTGTTGTCGTTTTCTACAAAAGCTACTCTCATGGATTTGGAGTAATCCTGAAGCCGGTTTTCAAATGGTAAACGCTGAAACGATCAACACCTTGAGCTGAAGAAGACAGAGGACCAGATATATTAAGTCTAATATTGTAGTTATATGATAAGTCTTAAACTCAGTTAATTCTTGAAAATCCTGTTTCAGCAGTTTAGAATTTAAATGACAATGTAATATAACTGTTGTGTTTGTGAAAAAGTATTGGTAGCATCTCAGTCATATCCTTCATGATAACATTTGCATTACACAGAGTTCTTTCCCCTGGAATATTAACGTTTCAAGTCATGAAACTGCCCAAAACAGTAGCCATATTAGAAGAAAACCTTCCACAATGGACATTTTCCATCATCAACAGATTATTACATTTACACAGAGGTTATTCCTCTGATAGCACCAGAATTTGCATTCCAATTGGTAAAAGATAGCAAGATATACTGTACATACAAAAACAAAATAAATCAAGAAGATAAATATTAAATACAGCATAATAATAAAACCTAGAAAAAGAAAATGTAAATAGAATATAAAAGCATAGGAAGCTATAAACGCTATAAGACTAAACAGTGCTGTTATAAAAAACATAGGAAGCTATAAGGCTCACAGTGTGGTTAAGTTAAAGAGCTAAGGAAGGAAACAGTTTGAGGTCATTAAACCTACTGGGTTTATTGGTTCCTTTTTATCCCCTGTTGTGGATGTTGTAGTTCTCAATGCCACTCTTTCTGACTTCTGCAACCCACATGACATTCTTCCAGGGCTGCTTTGCAAAACTAGCTATATCCTCGGTGGGATGACTTAAATCCCAATGCTAACCTTAACCACACAGGAGTAGTTATCAAACCGTAACCCCTTTTTGTCTAACCTTACACCTAACCTGAATATTGTTGTATATAACCTTACTGGAGCATTATGAAGTGAAGTTATTCTTCCATGTATATATCACATCACCAATGCAAATTTTTTGCTTTCGAAAACACATAGAAACGTACCACATTTGTGCATTTTAATTACTGTCTCCATAAAATACTCAGAATTTTTGTCGATGGTTGCAAATATTGTACATTTATTTGTTGGCGTCAATTAAATTCTAATGAAACAAAATGACAAAATTGAGAAAAAAAGTATGATTTTACCATTGCAAAAATATTCTAATTAGGTTTTTTTCCCTGTAGCAATTATTACAGAAATGTAACCTTTTTTTGCCTATTATACAAAACCATAAATACTTTTTCTGTTTCTCTGGAACTGAGTACTATGGTAGATATGTGACATGTTTGCGCAATTGTGTAATAATACAATTTACAAGGGAGTCCATGATATAATCAGAATGGGATGCTTTGCCTTGTATGAGAGTTTTGTGGGTTTTGACACTCTTAAGTGTCATAATGAGCCGTGCATTAAGGCAATACATATCACAAGACGTCTAAATATATTAGTCATGAGAATATTGAGACAATAATGTGATCGCTTATGACAAGTTAATCTAGCAATTCTAAGAATTCTTATAATAGTTATGGTGTTACACTTCAAATAAATTGTTACCAACTACATTGTACAGATCTCTTATCGGACAAGGGGGAATTTATCAAGGGACTTGAATCAATGTGACACATTCATTAAGGCCGTCAGAGCACATTACTCAAATGTATAAACTACTGTACAACACTAGGGGGTAGAGATACATCAGAAGGCAGGTTAGTGCCCCTGGCTGATTTCTAACGTTAGAAAGTGGATCAATTCTGAAGGGAAAGTCTGCGGTGCAACTAAGCCGGTCATTCCATCCCATCGCAGGCTGAAAATGTCATGATGCCACACTAGCCTGTTTCATATTCAGTTACTTTCTTTATACACCACCACTATCAGTGAGGGCGTGTTATGTCCTGGTCAGACTAATGTGTTGTGAGGCAAGTTATTTTCTTATGCAAATTTAAGTCAGGACCTATAAGAGAGTGGACAGCTGACTGCAGAGGTTTCTGTGCTCTCAGGTCTGTAGCTAAATCCCCAATCAAACATTAAACTCATCTCTCCTGTACCCTACCTCTCACACCAAGGCCCTCCGGTAGATCTGGTAAGGGTGGAATAGGTTCAGGTAATCCTTCACCTTGTGTGTTTGATAAACACTTTTAACAAAGGGATTTTGTAGTCCGAACAAAAACTGATTAAACTAGAATGCCTAGTTTATAACAGAATGTCTATTCAACAACTGGGGAAAAGGAATGAGGAAAGGAATGCATGCTGTTCAGTGGGGGCAAATAACCTTGACTAACAGCAATTGGTTTTGCTGCTGTAAAGAACACACACAGTAAACACTTTGATGTTGGAAGCTGAGAGTTCTGCTGGCACACTTCACGATGTAACATACAGAGAGGTGTCTGCAGACAGTCTTTTTGCTAGTCTGTTGTTAAGACAAATACATCTTTATAATAGGGTGTTTTGCAGCATAAAAACAGTCATTCAAAAAAGGGCATGCATAATCTATTGTGTTAATGGTTTTCTTAGGCGCTAAAACAAGCCATTTTTTTGTAAGACTTCTCACAGTCAAAGCGTATAATCTGGTGCCAAGATTCCTAACATCAGATGCTATTCTCACATGGGGGAAGGTTTTTTACATGAAAGGTTTCCAACCTGCAAAATAATAGTTGGTAAAAATAATATTGTTATTTTACCTGCTGAGTGATTTATTTGCGGTTCACCTATACTGTATATATACTGGAGAAATATACAGACACCCTCACTTTCTCCACATTTTGTTGTGCAATAGACTAAATGTATAATTCATTTCAAGTTTCAAGGTTTATTTGTCAAACGCACCGAACAACACAGTGTTATCCAGCACAATATAATTTCTGTGACATGGCACCCGACAACTACGCAAATATCTAAGCAAAAAATAACTAGACAGACAATAAAAATAAATGAAAGATACAATATATATTACATTGTACACTAGCAGCAGTTAAAAAATAGTACTGCAAACTAGCAGCAATCTGGGTAGTATTACTGATCTATCCGGAATCTGCTAATGAATGGTACATGCAAAGGAATATTCTAATGCCAATTAAAGGTACCTGAAAGGACATCAGAGCATCTTGAATGTTCATGTGTGATGATGATGCGATTGGCAGTCTTTACCACCCACTGGATGGGCTTGCCGTTTGCATTGGAGAAGCTGCCGTACCAGGCAGTAATGCAGTCTGAGAGGATGCTTTCAGAGATACATCTGTAAATTGGTGAGAGGTTTTGCATCTCCTCAGGATGTATAGTTGCTTTTGGGAAATTTTCACTGATGAGTTCACTTGTCTGGTCAAAGCAAGGTTATTCTTGAGGAACACATTGAGAAACTTGAATTCAGAGACTCTCTCCACTTCTGATCCATTGATGCGTATCGATGCTACTTCCTGAAGTCCACAATCATCTCTTTAGTGTTTGGATGGTAGTGTCATCTGTGAATTTGAGGATGATGTTGGAGCTCTGTGTGACCATGCAGTCATGTGTGAACAGGGAATACAGGAGGGGACTGAGTACGCAGCCCTGAGGGGCTCCAATACTCAGGGTCAGTGCAGAGGGGGTGAGGTTGCCCATTCTCACCACCTGGGGTCTGCTTGTCAGGAAGACTAGGATCCAACTGTAGAGGGAGGTGTTAAATCCCAGGGTCCTGAGCTTAGGAACAAGCTTGGCAGGCACAATGGTGTTGAATGCAGAGCTGTAGTCCACAAACAGTATCATCATGTATGTGTTGCCATTTTCCAGGTGGGAGAGGGCGGAGTGTGTTGTCAGGGTGGTGGCATCATCCATAGATCTATTGGAGAAAGAAGGGTGGAGCAGATACGAGTACTGACAAGCCATTGGAAGCTCTTCATGATTTTGGAGACAGTGTTTAATATTTTTATGCCAGAAATCTAGACACAATACCCCATAATGAAAAAGCAAAAACAAGTTATTCAACATTTTATTCTAATATTTGAAAAATATCTCAGGTATATAAGTATTCAAAACCTTTGAGTGTTCTTGGGTATACCTCTACCAGCTTTGCACATGTGGATTTGGGCAGTTTCTCCTACTCTTTCTACTACATCCTCTGAAGCTCTCTCCCAATGTCAGTAACACTAAAGAGATGATAGTGGACTTCAGGAAACGACAAGGTGGGTTCATGCACCCATATTCAGTTGTTGTCGTTCTGAGGTCCTGTGCATTCTGGATAAAGAAGTCATTCTATGTATTTTGCACCATTCACCCTTCCCTCAATCCTGACCATTGTCCCAGTCCCAGCTGCTGAGAAGCATCCCCACAGCATGAAGCTCCCAACATGTCATTAGCCAGATGAGGATCGGTGCCTGGCATAGTGCTTGGTATTCTGGCCTAATAGTTTAGATGTTATTCAGAGAATATTTTTCTTAATGTACTGGGCTCAAACATAAGGGAAACATTGTTTTACGTCACAATAATAACTAAAAGTATAATAATTAGAAGCTTGACTGTTTAGAGTTGATAAAAGCACTGAGCATCCTCCTATAAAAGACCACTACTTTATGCAAAACATTTTTAGACTGTAGAAACTGTAATCCTTGAATTCCTCTTTGCCTCCGTCACCATCTTCCTCAGTGTGCATGGAGGCAATATGCACATGTCTTGACAAATTTACAACTGTTTCAGATTACTGAAACATTTGGATTATTTCCCTGACTGTGCTTACTGGTATTTTCACATGTTGAAATATTTTTAGATCCTTTAACTGATCTATGTAATTCAACAACAGTCTCATTTCACCTGACAGCTCTTTGGTTTTACCTATGGTGATGTATGGCAAGGGTATTTTACATTCACACGCCATGGATGGCTGCAGAATGAGATGACTTAGGGTGCATTTTTTATAAATAAGGGGACATATCTAATTACCCCCCAGAGACAAAAACTGAGATGCGGTATAATACGCCGTTCGTAACGTGTGACTGTGATAACCGTCCCGGTACAGTACATATATCATAGTATCATTGGCTGTGTATAGGGGAAACAAAACTGGGGGGGCATGAGTTTTTATATGAGTGGGCAATGCCCCGCCCCTTGGTGCCAGACCTTGCATACCCTTAGAGAATTGGTTATATATGTACCTTCGTAAAGAAAACATGACTGAGCAGGCAAAACACATCTTATATTTCTTATGGGATTCACATTGAACTGTAGGTCATAACAGAATGGCACAATCATAAAAGGAAACATTGCAAAAAAGAAATAACTAACTGGCCGCTGTTAAAAAAGTCTGCATACCCTTAGTTCTTACGGTGTATTACTCGCTTAAGCATCTTTTGTAATAGTTGTCTGAGGCCCCTATTGCACAGGTTTCACAGTGGGGGTGGTATTTTGTTCACTCTAGGCCTTGTTGTCCCCTCTCCAAGTATTATGCTTATGGTTGTGACCATAAACCTCTATTTTGGTTTTGACATCAAAATGAAAGTGTGCCAGAAGCTGTCAGGTGTTGTCGGGCATATTGCAACCAGACATTTTTGTGGCATTGGTGCAGTAAAGACTGCTTTCTGGCAACTTGACCATGCTGATTATTTTTATTAAAGTATTGTCATATTGTGTTCCTTAAAACAACACCACCGTCTTTTCCCTGTTTTTTTTTCTTTGCATCCTGAACAATTCTTCTGGCAGTTTTGGCTGAAATCTTTCTTGGGCTACCTGACTTTGGCTTGGTATCAAGAGTTCCCTGAAATGTCTGCTTCTTAATAAGAGATTGAACAGTACTGACTGGCATTTGCAAGGCTTTGGATATCTTTTTATATCCTTTTCCATCTAAATATAGTTCCATTACCTTGTTATGCAGGTCTTTTGACAGTTCTTTTCTGCTCCCCATGGCTCAGTGTCTAGCCTGCTAAGTGCATCCACATGAGAGCTAACAAACTCATTGACATTTATAAACGGACACTAATTGCAATTTAAAAAGCCACAGGTGTGGGAAATTCACCTAAAATTGTCATAATCACCTGTGTGTGTCACCTTGTGTGTCTGTAACAAGGCCAAACATTCAAGGGCATGTAAAGTTTTGAGAAGAGCCATTTGGGTGATTTCTGTCATCATTATGATTTAAAATGGAGCCAAACAATTATGTGATAATTAATGGCTTCATACGACCACTATTTTTGCATGATCAGTCATATTTTCAAAATCAATGCCAAAATGTCCCTACTTCTGTTAGGGCAGGCAAACTAATGAGCTCAACTGTATACTCCAGGGTATAGTAACAGGTGAAAGGCAGTCTTCTTCCTGTAGACTCAGACCAACTAAAAACCACAGAATTTCATATCAGATGCCACTTTGTCGAGGCTAGCCCTGCTCCTGTACAGTTGCCTCCCATCGGGACCTCTTCTGGGAGGTACATTTTTGGCCTCTGCAGAGCAGTTCGGGGGAGAGGCTGAAAAGTAAGACCAAGAAAATATGCCAAGCCAGATTGCCCTTGAAACTGCTCTTCACCAGCATTGCGGGAGACAGGGAAAGAGATGAAAGTAAGCCAGGAGAATAAAGATTCTGGACGCCAAAATAACCGCCAGTACAAATTCTCCCTGAACCGCCACTTTGAGGCCACCTCAGAGAAACACACCCACACGAGGAGAGCAGTTTGTTACGTGCTTTGGTTTTCCCCCTCTGTGCCTCTGCCTCTGTCGGACCTAAACCCTTGTCCTGTGTCCATTCCCTGAGCATCTCCTGTTTCTCTATTTATATCCTTCTACTAAAGGTCAGAGTAATGAACACTTTATTCACACCCAATTAAATTATAATTTATTCTACTACTTTAACAGAGATGTGGCCAAGGCATACGTTAACTGCACAGTCACCCATGTGGTTAAACACAGACACACGACAGATACAGAGAGAAAGTGACAGAGAGAGACAGACTGACAGATACACACACACACACACACACACAGTAACACACATTTCTAATCCCCTGTTCATTGTGATGTGTTTTTTCTCTGCCTGTCAGCAGTTTTAAACGTCCAGCTCATAACGTTATCCATTCATGGCATTGTGTTGTACAATTACTCTGACAAATGCCTGAGTGATTTCCTTGGCCATGTTTCATTAAAAAAGTCCACTCTACATGAAGGGAGTGAAATGGCTAGAGAATAAAACAGAGTTTTCTTACCACAGGGCTTTTCTCATAAATATTGTAATTGTGCTGTGATAGAGAGCCAGACAAGCCCAGGCTATTTCTAGTTTTCTAGTTTAATACTGAGAAACTTTTGGCTGCTGGCCAGTCTGGGACTTAAAGATAATAAGAAAAATAATACATATCTAAAGAGTATCTCTACAATTATGTCCGCATATGCTTTGATGGGAACGCTGTATAACATGCATAAATCTACAGGGTTTGTTGTGTGGTTTGAATAGCAAGCATGGCGTTCATATCATTATTTATTAGTGTCATATTAAACTATAATAAAAGAGTGGATAGCATATCAGTGTTTCATTACTGCTGTTAAAGACCATTTAGATATTTCATTTGACTATGACAATAACGAACATCTGTTAATCATCCTGTAGAAGAGTCATGTCAGCAGTAAAATAATATAACTAATATGATTTTTATATTTTTCATTAACTATATTTACTGCTGTTTTTGCCAGACTGCGTAAGCGGAGCCAGCCAAGAAGAGCAAATGTCTCTTACTGAGTGAGTAATTGAGTGCCTGATTGACTGACTGTCTACCCATTGTTAGATGGTATACTGGTTAGAGATGCAGACGGCCACGTAGGTGACCGGCGTTCGGTCCTCGCCATTAGGATTTGTTCAGGATAGACTAAAACTTTGCTGACTACAAGATTCCGTTGCTACATTAGTAAGCCTAAAGTTGAACTGTTATTAGTTATACTGCGATGGATGAACTACACTGACAAGGAACATATTGCTCTTGATTTCGATTCACATAGTGTAGTGGTTGGCTGTTCAACAGTCATTGTTTTCTAAAGAAACAAACCATGGAGACACAGGAGTCATTGTTTTCAGTATAGGTACTGTATAGCTGTACTGAAACTACACTGGCTCCAAGCTTCAGTATCTACATTATAGTAAGCCTAAAGCTATTTATGGTTATATTGCGATGGATGAACTGCACGGACAACAAACATATTTTACTTGATTTCGATTTACACAGCATAGTTCACATAGCGCAGTGGTTAGCAATTCAACTGTCAATGTAATCTAAAGAAATGAACCAGCTGCAGAGTAATTCATTATAGGTACTGTCTAGCTATTAGTTTGACATCTGCAGTAATCTCTTTCTAATTGAATGGCTTGAATGTAATGCAGCGACTCTGTTATACCTGTTGTTGATTTGGATGTTAGCCAATGTAGGGAACTAGTTTCGAAGACTGTGGTGTTGACAAAATGGTTTGACAAAGCAGAAATAAACAGACTCCACATCTCTACAGACAAATCCTGTGCAACAACACTTACTGTTTAAATAGTGTAGGTATTAAAGACACAGTCTGCCACATAGTAAACCATGGATTGAATCTAGCCAGGGGCAACAACATTCTTCCCTTCCATTCATGGGATGGCAGAACTAGGCTTGCATGGTTTCTTTTCTTGTTTAAATCTCTATGACGGTTATATGAAAAATGTCCTTGTTACATGTTGCTGATATGTCTATTTGGGTAATTTAGCAGATGCTGTTATCCATACTGATTTACAGGAGTAATTATGGTTAAGTGCGTTGCTCAAGGATATTTAATCCTTTCATCTGACCAAGTCTGGGATTAGAACCAACAACAGGCACACTGCATCCTTGAATGGTTTTATCCATACATGCATTCTGATCAAAAACATATATTTTGTTTTCTTGAAAATGAAATAAAACAATCTAACTTTGTCTCAAGACACAAAATAGGTAATTAAAACCTAACCCTAGTTCTACTTCGTGTCCACATCCTGATTAAATCTAACCTTTAACCTAGCTCCAAATCCCATGGAGCTAGGGTTACAGTTAAGGACTCATCTCAGGTGTGGTTGTGGACATTAGATTGTGGACTTGAATGTGGACTTGAATTTAGAACTAAACCTGGATGTGGACATGAATTTGGGTATAACCTGGGTGTAGACATGAAGTGGGTTATTCCAGCATGTGGACGTTAAGCTTGTGGCAAATGATATAATGCAATTCTCATATGAGTAAGGAATAGTAAAATAGAAATTGCACAATTCACTAAATACATTGAATATTTCTATTTTAAAAATCATTTCGTCGCTCTTCTCGTCACTCTGTCCTTGTTCTCTCCTGAGGGGTGTAGTTGAAACTAGGACACATGCAAAATGAAAGCTTTACCCTAGTAGTCCTTGTCAGCACGCCCTCTGAATAAATATCTCTGACTTTCTCTCTCTGCAACTATTTCACATTCTCCCTTACTCTCACTCTGGGTAGTCCTCAGCTGGATGTTTCTCACAGACTCTAAAATATACCCTCGTTCTTAACCAACCTGCTTACACTACTGTTAGTTTTGAAACATGTGTCTTCCTCTTCTGTCTAGTCTCTTGGTGGGACACTAGCCAGCATGCGTTTCTGAATGTTGCAGATATAAATGCCATACAATAAACTCACTTTATTTATTCTTAAAGAGAGGCATGGTGTGCCCATGCTGGCAGATCAATAACCTAATTCTAACATCCTAACAAATGCTGCTCAGAAAGCCAGGTGTTTTAACTGGCACATGCTTATTTCTGTTATAACCATAAGATGATTCAGATTTAAACAGAGTAAAAGTGTGTACATGTGCATACATTTACCCCATTCTCCTACCCATTTTGGTCAATCAGACGCTAGTACCACTCCTCCATTCATACTCCAACTCAATTAAATGGTTTGTGTTTTTGAAATGACTATGTTGAAATATAAGTATACAGCTCCCCCTTATGTTTGATCACAAAA
This sequence comes from Esox niger, assembly GCA_016801105.1. Classification (NCBI taxonomy): domain Eukaryota; kingdom Metazoa; phylum Chordata; class Actinopteri; order Esociformes; family Esocidae; genus Esox; species Esox niger. The sequence goes on along the minus strand of JACXGJ010001360.1, from coordinate 43,068 downwards.
TATTAGCCATTGTAATGTTGTTCATTATTTGCTTTCACTTTTGGCTAATTTCATGAAGGGTGGCAATAGTTATCTAGCTGACACGATTAGAGCCAGTGTGGTATTAACATTCCTGTATAATTCCCCTGATACCTGACCCACATACACACACTGCTTTCCTTAAGATGCCTGGACAACATTATTTTGGGTGATTCTGAGTTTAAAAACATGTATGTCACACATTCACCCTGAATGGGAAATGTCTGGAAATGGGAAGTAGTGGAGACTCTCGGGATATCAGAAAAGGTATGAAAGAGACAGACAACTCATGAATATGTTCTAAATTAGGCAAAGTGGCCAAACAACCAAGGTTTCAAAATCCTACTTTACAAAGAAAATGGCCTCATATGGGCTTAATAGTTGTGGGTGCATAGGATGCCAATATCCACCTGCAATATTTATGGATATCTGTCCCTTAAGTTGCTGTTTGACCTTCAATAAACTGTCAATTGTGTTTCAGTTTGTGTAGTGCCTGTGTGAACATCACAGAGAAGACATTCAACCAAATGGAGTCGACATTAGAAAATTAAATCCAGTTCATGAAATCAGTTATACATTTGTGGAAGCTGTGTAGCACAGGAAAGTACTGTGTATGTGTGTTTGTGTGTGACAGGAGCAAGGAGTGTTTTCCTTCCAGTGGCAGAACGATTTCCTAAACAGATTTGGAGTTTTTTTTACTAGAGTGCCACAGCTGAAGAAAAATATGTGTGTGTGTATGTGTTTGTGTGTGTGTGTGTGTGTGTGTGTGTGCCATAGCTACATTTTGTTTATGATGCTGTCACTGCTGCCAGCGCCTTGGATGCATCCCAGAGTCCTGTGGGGCGAAGGAAGAGGGTAATACATCTCTGACATGCACGCACACACACGCACACAATGATATGTGTATGGAGCCCTCTCTTCAGGCTTCCTGTTCAGTCTGGTGTGGGCTGAAGAAAGGTGTGTAACTAACTAGCCACATCCTGTGTGCGTGTGTGTTGAACAGAATGTGTAACTAAGCACATCCTGTCTGACAGTCATGCTATCCTCGCGCCGATCCAATCCTTGCCTTGCCTTCATGCTCCATTTGCTTGCTTCTCCCCAGACTGCCTGGACCAAAACACAAGTGAATGCATGCATGCAAGCCCAAACACATACACACACAATGTTGGTCGTGCCAGTGTCTCTTCATCACTAACAGGATCAGTCATTAGCCCTTGGTACCTGGTACATAACTACAGTAGTGAAAGTTCTCATGTCACGCAGAATAAATGTTGACAGTGTCACTGTATTCACGTGATGATGCATTTTCCCAGACCACACCAACAATCGGAGTGTTATCAAACATGTATTACATTTGTTTACATTTGTGTACAGATGTATCCCAGCACTTTGGATTTGTAATGTTGCAATGACCTTGGGATTAAAGTGCAGACTGAATGTTTTTCTTATCCGTGGCAGAAGAATCTTTTGGATATTACAGCTCATTTTGTACATAGCCCCCCAGTTTTAAGGTACCAAAAGTTTTTGGACATGTTAACATAATTTAAAGTCACCATGTTTAGTATATGCTCGAATATCCTTTGTATCCAATGATTGCCTAAAGCCTATACTAGAGCCATCTTCATTTCCTGCTTGTTTAAGGCTTTTTTGTGTTTAGAATGTTAAAGTAATGTTCAATTGTATATATATATCGAGCAATTGACATGGCCAGACAAGAACTTTCCAATTTTTTGGCTCTGAAAAACTCATTGGTAGCTAGGTTGTCCTGATACATTAAGTGTTGTCCATTGAGTTGAGAAGCATTGGATTCTAATCAAAGACACAACGTGTCTGTACACTACAGGTTTTATCCTGCTGCGGCAGTCAACAGTGACATCATCAATGAAGACAAGCCAGACAATTCGACTGGCATTTCTGTGGCTACATGCTACTGCAAACACAGCCAGCTATTTTCTGAGAATTGCTAAAGCTAACTAACATCCGTGCATGCACCATATGAAAACAAACATTTCATTATATTCAAGAAGTTTGCCACCATTTCATTAATATTTAACAATATTTTTCCACCTTGTTAACAGAAATTTTCTCTGTGAGAAAACAAATGTCTGGGGAGGAAGATGTGTGTGTGTGTATTTGCATGCAAATATGTGTTTGGCTCCATTTAAGAAAATCAGGGTCCAGGAATGTACCCTCGCCAACAAGTCAGTTTGCTTGTTAACACACACACAGTAATTATAAGCTACTGGCATAGGACATTAGCACGCAAACACACACTTATTAACTCACAGATTTTGTGTGTGTGTTTGGGTAAATTGGGTTGTCTAGTCTGCTCATCTATCATGTCAGTAACATACATTTGCCCACTGTGTGCATGCACTCAGACGAACTGACGGAAATCTGATAACTGATAACTTGCCATCCTCCTTATTGTTCCTGAATTTCCCTTTTGGACATAGATGTGCACATCTGGGAACCAGTCTGTTTGTGAATGTAAACCATCTAAAGTTTTCTCTTTCTGGTGTGTTTGTTTTGCTCAGACATGAAAACTGTCATTCCTCACCCTCTATCTCCTCTCATGAGGATGAAAACCAGAATCCCACTGCTGTGGCATAGAACTGCTGAGTCTGAGCTATAGGAATACAACAGTTCAGAGAGGAACAGAGAGCAAGGGTTAGTGAGAAAGAGATATAGAAAACAGAAAGATTATGTTAGTGTCTGTGAGTGTGTACATGTCTTTATACATAATGTAGAGTACTCAAATTAAAATATATGTAAGGGTTTTTTGACCTATAACAGACTGAATTAGAAATTGAAAAGTAACTGAAGAAACCTTCTGTCCGTGTCAGTACAGTTCAATAAATACACCACCATACAATCTATAATCATTTGGAGAAGAATGCATGAATAGAATATAAATGTTCAGCTCTTGGAATTATTTATTCTAAAGGATAAAATGGTATTGTGTATAATATGTTTAAAATGCAGATGTTAATGTAGTTAAGAGTAGGTGATAACACTTGCACAATGAGCAATGTATAGGTCTCCATCTTTTTTCTGGCTTTCTCATTGTGTACTGTAGAAGACAATGCAGAGAGAAAGGAAGGAATGGCAGCAACCTTTGGGAGTCACCTTCACAGGAAAATGTGTTTCTCTCCAGTTCGACATAACTATTCTCTTTGGGTAATGTATTTGTCATTCACCTCATCATCACTCTCCCTTCATACAGCCACGCACAGTAAATGGGGATGGTAAAAGGCAAAATAAGTATCTCCTTCCTCTAAGGTCTATCAATACAGTGGACTGAATAAGTGCTCTTTGAACTTTTCAGTTATTTTTGAATTGCAAATTGGGATTGAAATGGATTTGTCATTTTTGTGTTAGATCTTAAGGCATAAGGCATAACATAATCCCTTCCTCTATCACACATATGACAGACAAGGTTTCTCAGTCAGATATTGAAGTATTGAATGTTTTTGTAAGGGCCACGGTTGGTCAATGGTAGATTGGTACTAATAACAAATCAGACTATTAGTTCCTCTTTAAGCATGGTCAAGTTTATAATTATGCTGTGGATGATGTGTTAAACCACCCAGATACATCAAAGACACAGTCATCCTTCTGAAATAAGCTGCACGACAGGAAGGAAACTGCTCAGGGGATTCACCACGAGGCCGTTAGTGATTTTCAAACAACAGAGTTGAGGGCTGTGATGAGAGAGAACTGAGTAGGGATCAGCCTGATTGTAGTGACTCCACAATAATTACCTAAAAAACAGACTTAAAATACAAATATTCGAATGCATGTATTTATTTATACTAAATCTAAAATGGAATTGCTTACCAAAAAAACTAAGTTTGTTACAGTTTACAGTATTGACATGAGTTTGTCATAAAATGTTGTTGTTTGCTCTCTGATCCCCAAAACCTTGATAGAACCTGAATCATTTATGATTGGAGAAGATTCTACATTCCATGTGTTAAACTTTTAGAGACTTAATGAATAATACTCAGTAATACTCAAAGTATATCTAATGTATTGCTTCAAAGGGGGTGAATACTTTTCTAATCAACGTATATTTGATTTAGATTTTTCATGAAACACAAAAAGCAAAAAATACACACATTTTAGCTCTCAATATGGTTTGTCAATTTACTTCTGGTAAGAACGAGAAGAATCTTGTAGCATTTGAATGGTTTTAAAACTTGTAGCATTTTAATCAATCAAAAATCGAATGTATTTTAGTCCTGTTTAAATGAGCAGTTGTAACAATGTGCTTATTAAGTTACCCAACCTAAAACCTGAAGAAAGAAGCCGGGACAAGAGGTTCAAGTATAGTGGCTATGAAAAGCTCCCTAGTAGAGATGGACAAAATCTAGAAAGTATCTGCACTCTGAAGGGAGGCCTGACTAGGCCTGAAGCCTAGGTTTCCTTCGTTCATTTGTTGCATCTCACTTGTTTTTAGTGCAGAAAATTATTTTGAAATCTGATTGTTAACTCACCTTTTTTAAACACCTTGTGAAGTAAACAACTGGCAAGCCCTGTGGTGGTGTGGGACTCCTCGAACCCCAAACATTTTGACTAGGGTTTGATTCGACTCTCAGACATTCCAATGTTTTTCTCAGAAATATATTTCTACTAAGTATTTTTCAGCTGTCACACAACAATATATATCTACTCTGTAATACCAGGAATCTCATATATAGAATAATTGTATTATGTTTATACTGTTATTGTTTTCGAAATAAACCAACCATCCATGGAGTTATTGGAGTCATTGTTTTTGTTATAGGTAGGCTGTATAGCTATTAGCTACAGTGGGGCAAAAAGTATTTAGTCAGCCACCCATTGTGCAAGTTCTCCCACTTAAAAAGATGAGAGAGGCCTGTAATTTTTATCATAGGTACACTTTATGAATTTATTGGTAAATTTATTGGTAAAATAATTATTTGGTCATGACAAACAAGCAAGATTTCTGGCTATCACAGACCTGTAACTTCTTCTTTGAGAGGCTCCTCTGTCCTCCGCTCGTTACCTGTATTAATGGCACCTGTTTGAACTTATTATCAGTATAAAATACACCTATCCACAAGCTCAAACAGTCACACTCCAAACTCCACTATGGCCAAGACCAAAGAGCTCTCAAAGGACACCCGAAACAAAATTGTAGACCTGCACCAGGCTGGGAAGACAGCTTGGTGTGAAGAAATCATCTGTGGGAGCAATTATAAGAAAATGGAAGACATACAAAACCACTGATAATCTCCCTCTATCCGGGGCTCCACGCAAGATTTCACCTTGTGGGGTCAAAATGATCGCAGAAATCCCAGAACCACACGGGGGGACCTAGTGAATAACCTGCAGAGAGCTGGGACCAAAGGAACAAAGGCTACCATCAGTAACACACTACGCCGCCAGGGACTCAAATCCTGCAGTGCCAGACGTGTCCCCCTGCTTAAGCCAGTACATGTCCAGGCCCATCTGAGGTTGCATCCAAAGAACACCATACCTACTGTGAAGCATGGGGGTGGAAACATCATGCTTTGGGGATGTTTTTCTGCAAAGGGACCAGGGCGACTGATCCGTGTAAAGGAAAGAAAGAATGGGGCCATATATCGTGGGATTTTGAGTGAAAACCTCTTTCCATCAGCAAGGGCATTGAAGATGAAATGTGGCTGGGTCTTTCAGCATGACAATGATCCCAAACACACCGCCCGGGCAATGAAGGAGTGGCTTCGTAAGAAGCATTTCAAGGTCCTGGAGTGGCCTAGCCAGTCACCAGATCTCAACCCCATAGAAAATCTTTGGAGGGAGTTGAAAGTCAGTGTTGCCCAGCGACAGCCCCAAAACATCACTGCTCTAAATGAGATCTGCGTGGAGGAATGGGTCAAAATACCAGCAACAGTGTGTGAAAACCTTGTGAAGACTTACAGAAAACGTTTGACCTCTGTCATTGCCAACAAAGGGTATATAAGAAAGTATTGAGATTAACTTTTGTTATTGACCAAATACTTATTTTCCACCATAATTTACAAATACATTCATAAAAAATCCTACAATGTAATTTTCTGGATTTTTGTTTCTCATTTTGTCTCTCATAGTTGAAGTGTGCCTATGATATGATATGAAAATTAGAGGTCTCTCTCATCTTTTTAAGTGGGAGAACTTGCGCAATTGGTGGCTGACTAAATACTTTTTTGCCCCACTGTAGTCATTTACAGTAATCTTTGGACAACATTCACACCTTCTATTTGTGGGTCGGCTGAAATAGGCTTGCCTGGTTCCTGTCCTAGTTTTTACAAAACCATGAAGTATATTCCAACCATAACGAATAAAAGATGCAGCAATTTAGTGTGGGGCTGCTATGCTGCCTCTCTACCTGTCCAACGTAACCATTAATTCCTTCCATTCTTGAGGAGAATTTAAGGCTATACAGTTGTGCTCAAAAGTATGCATGTCTTTGGAGAATTGATAATGTATGTACCATTTGTAAAGAAAATATAAGTGAGCCGGCAAAACACATTTCTTCTATTTCTTATGGGATTCATATTCAACTGTAGGTCATAACAGAATAGCACAATCATAAAACATAATATGGAAACAAAAAGAAATGTACTCACCTTGTCAGACCCCATGCAGCAAGTCTGCATACCCATACTTCTTCATACTGTGTATTGCCCCCTTTAGCATCAATGACAGCGTGCCTTTTGTAAGAGTTGTCTATGTGGCCCCAAATTCTTGCAGGAGGTTTAGCTGCCGATTTATCTTGCAAAATCTTTAGTCGTCTTGCATGAACCGCACGTTTGAGATCTCCCCTGAGAGGCTTGATGATATTAAGGCCAAGAAACTGTGATTGACATCTCCAGAACATTCACATTTTTTCTGCTGTAACCACTAGAGAGTCAACTTGGCCTTGTGCTTAGGGTCATTGTCATGCTGGAAAGTCCAAGAGCATCCCATGAGCAGCTTTTATGCAGCAGAATGCAAATTATCAGCTAGAATTTTCTGATAACATGCTGCATTCATCTTGCCTTCATCTTGCCCTTACATTTTAACAAGATTCCTTGTGCCTTTAGAGCTCACACAGCCCCAAACATCTGTGAGCCAATACCATACTTCATAGTCGGGATGGTATTCTGTTCACTATAGGCCTTGTTGACCCCACTCCAAACCAAGGGCTTATGGTTGTATAAACATAGTTTTGTTATCATAAAGCTCTATTTTGGTCTTGTCACTACAAATTACAGTGAGACATGTCAAGGTGTTGTTGGCCTAATTTGTAACCAGACTTTTTTGTGGCATTGGTGCAGTAAAGGCTTCTTTCTGGCAACTCAACCATGGAGCTCAGGTTGTTAAAGTTTCGTCATATAATGCTCCTTTAAACAACCACAACATCTTGTTCCAGAGCAGTCTGTATTTCTTTTTTCCCAGCTTCCATGTCAAACAATTCTTCTGGCAGTTTTGGCTGAAATCGTTCTTGGTCTACCTGATCTTGGCTTGGTATCAAGAGATCCCTGAATTTTCCACTTCTTAATGAGTGACTGAACAGTACTGACTGGCATTTGGATATCTTTTGATATCCTTTTCCATTTTTATAAAGTTCCATTACCTTGTTAAGGAGGTCTTTGGACAGCTATTTTTTGCTCCCCATGGCTCAGTATCTAGCCTGCTAATTAAATAGTTGATGAGTTTATGAGAACTAACAAACTCATGAACTATTTATATCAGGGTATGCAAACTTATGAGCGCCAATGTATATCCAAAAGCTAAACCGAGATTTATTGCAACAGAACAATAATCTATAACACAAATGCAAAGCAAAATCAGAATCAAAGCCCAGATCTCAATTCTATTAAAATGTTGTGCATGCAAGAATGCCCTCGAACATGACACACAGTTGAAGCAGTTCTGTATAGAAGAGTGGGCAACAATTTGTCCTAGTTGATGTAACAGACTAATATTTAGTTATTAGAAACTGCTACATTAAGGTATTTCCACCAATGAAGGCAAAATCAGTTTTGAAACTACGGGTTTACTTATTTTCTAAGCATTATGAAATTGCATTTCACTATCATTTGTTGAATTCATTCATTTTTGTCAGCCAATATGGTTGAAGGAAAGACTACACATCTACATTTCCAAATATGTAAAAACAACTCTCTACCAATCAGAAATACAAATCAAAACACTGGAGTTACTCACTTCCTTTCTATCTGTTATTCTTATTTCTATCTTTTCTACCCTAATACCATCCTTCTCTCATATCCATATATGTATATATATTTTTTCTTTATGCAATCCATTAGCTGACAAAGGGAACTTCAGGTGTGTAGGTCTGAAATTAAACTTTTGGAGGATATTGTAATATATTAATAGCAATTATTAATAGTGTGTTCAGTAGCCTGAAACATATGTCATTTCTTTAGTGATTAATTGACACTGTAACTGTAATTAACATGAACAATGTATTATTATGTAGCAGAGATATAAAGATTGGTATGAGTTGTAATGTGCGTGTCTGTGTGCCGCTCCCTATGTCGTACCACATGACCTCAATTGAGGGAGATGTCGTACTTCACCAGAATACTAATCACCATCTCTACCCCCTTCGCTTCTCTTCTCTCATCTCTTTCTCCCCCTTATCCAGCTCACTTCCTCTCCAAGTCTGCTAAAGCTCATTGATCAAGAGTATTCCCGACAAGGTTTGTCTTAACTGGCAGCCCATGTCTTTTCCTCCATTCTCTTCCTTTCACTCCCTTTCTTTTCAAATATAGACACCTACATAAACACGAATTCACAACAACAATCTGTTGCCATAGAATTTTAGATCGTAATGAAATTATACACAATTAAAACATTTAAAATGCAATGTGGAGAACAACCATCCCCCGCTAACATTCTCTGTTCCACATCCTGCGGAGACCTCTCTAGAACACATCCTGCCGAGGCCCCTCTAGAACACATCCTGCTGAGGCCCCTCTAGAACACATCCTGCGGGAGCCTCTCTAGAACACATCCTGTGGGAGCCTCTCTAGAACACATCCTGCGGGAGCCTCTCTAGAACACATCCTGCAGAGGCCCCTTTAGAACACATCCTGCGGGATCCTCTCTAGAACACATCCTGCGGAAGCCTCTCTAGAACACATCCTGCAGAAGGCCCCTCTAGAACACATCCTGCCGAGGCCTCTCTAGAACACATCCTGCAGAGGCCTCTCTAGAACACATCCTGCGGGAGCCTCTCTAGAACACATCCTGCAGAGGTCCCTCTAGAACACATCCTGCGGGAGCCTCTCTAGAACACATCCTGGGGGAGCCTCTTTAGAACATATCCTGGGGCAGCCTCTCAAGAACACATTCTGCGGGAGCCTCTCTAGAACACATCCTGCTGGAGCCACTCTAGAACACATCCTGCAGAAGTCTTTCTAGAACGCAATCTGTGGAAGCCTCTCTGGAAATGTTGTTGTCTGACAAACCCAAATGGTATTGAATACTGAATGCTGATTGGCTGACTGCCATGGTATTTAAGAACATATGCCACGGGTGTGACCACACAGTCTTTTATTATTTATACTCTAAATACAGTAACATGTTTATAAAAGCAATAATGTATCTTTGGGGTTTGTGGTATATTGCCAATATACCACAGAATGCATTGTACCTAAGAACATTTCTTAGCCATGGTATACTGAGCGTTCACTACACCCCTCATGCCATGATGCTGTATACATACAGACGGGTTACATATTAAAGGAAAAACAAACAAAGTATCTTAGTAAGGTGTTGGTCCACCATAAGCCATCAGAAAAGCTCCAGGGCACATTGTCATAGATACGACTTATCTCTAGTATTTGACTGGAGGAATGGAACACCATTCGTCCAAAAGATATTCCCTTATTTAATGTTTGGATGGTGGTGGAGAGCCATGTCTAATATGTCCGCACCAAATCTCTCAGAGGTATTCAAATGGGTTGAGGACTGCGAAGGTAATCAATCAATCAATCAAATGTGCTTTATAAAGCATCAGCAGTTGTCACAAAGTGCTTTTATAGCATATGGTGCACATAATTGTGATGCTCATCAAACCATTCTGCGAACTCTCGTGCCCTGTGGTTGGGTGCATTGCCACCCAGGAAGAGAACCAATAATGAACTATCTTCAAAGTCACTTACTATAGATCCTTTCCTCTTGCCATCTTGATAAAAAAAAACTGCTCAGCATTCTTATACATTCCACAGAGCATGATAGGATGTTAATTGCTTAAATATGTCATGTAGTACACATGTATGGAAGCATCTGCATTCGTTATGGTCCTTTACTCATTTATTAAAGTTTGTCAACCATCTGAATGTATGCAGTATATTGTAGCAGGAAGAGACAGAGAAAATGGACAGAGATGGTATTTGTTGTATTTACAAAAAAAAGTGTGAGGGGAGAAGGTGATGGAGAAATCAAAAGACAAACCCCGTTTATGGGGAGGCAGCTTTGTGTCTGGGGTGGCCTCCCGTGGGTGGTTTGGGAGGGATGGGTGCTGAGGGTTGTAGCTCTGACGGCTCCAGAACCTTCCATCTCCGGAGGATCATCTTCGTCCTCCTTGAATTCATGTGTTTCATCTCCTGCTCTGCAACTGGACTTCCACCTGAGCCGCTCCCAGGGAAGCTACAAATCAGAAATTTCAAAGTGACCCCAAACATTTGAACAGTAGTGTCAGATGGTCAATCTGAAGGAGAGTGAAGACATCTACATATGTTTGAGATAAAGTAGTACAAACGCATTAAGTATGAAAAAGGTACAAAATACCATGCAAGTGTTTGGATCTACAAGTGAGCATCTCTGGATCAATAATCAGGAATTGGAATCCACATCCGACCACTCAGTCCAACAACGAAACATGTGAGAGAAGTGACAGAGGCCAAATCACTTTGGGTTACCATGATGGAGAATAGCGTTCACTGGGTTAAGCAGGAGATGCCCTCACATGAAGGATAGCCAACAAAGAGACAACAAAGTGGCAGAACAAAGAACTCAGGTAAAGAGTCTAAGCATACGTTAACATAAGGTTGGATAGAACATTTAGTGTCCTACCAACTGTGAGTTACATTAGTCCAAACAAGCGATACAGGCTTGAATTGGTACCATGCTCCTTCCTGTGTGAGGACATAACCTACAAATGTTGTCGACCATGGACATTTAAGTGCAAAACATTGTTGCAGGTTGTGAGGAACAACAGGGTGTTGTTCAGAGTCATGCCAAGATCCTTTACATTCTATAAGGGGGACATACGGAGTTGTCAAACATCCTGGGAGGTCTTGGAGGGGACAGCCTTCCCCCAGAGGAAGAATAACTTCGAAGTTAAGCTTGAGATGTTGGGCCGCCCGACATCCAAGCAGAAATGTGTGTTGCCATCTGGGTGTAAGGAGAGAAGGAGATTTTGAGAGTCATCAGCATAGCAATATTAGGAGAGACAGAGACCAGGTTTCAGAGTCAAGTGAAGGGGTGAAGGTCTACACAGGTGAAAGTGCTGGATTCCAGATGAGGGGACAACACTAGTTGTAGGATTGCATCTGGAGAGAGGGGAGAAAAAGTGGGTTAATGGATGCAAGTTTGGCATGTGAGGGACTAGTGGATTCGATAAGATTGAGTGAATGGATGCCACCAACCTACTTAACCAAGTGGCTGAGAAAGTTCTCATAAGAAAGGGAAGCTGAAGGGGTGGATGGGGAGACATTAGAAGAGTTAGCTAAGAGTTTCCTGGCGTTACAGAAAAAAGCTTGACATTTGTAGTGATTGACATTGGCAGCAGATAGAGAGGGTTAGAAAGTAGAACGGAGGGAGTAAATGGATGATCACGGTCATCCGGAAGTTTAGCTTTCCTCCATTTTTTGCTGGCAACCCTGTTTTCTGAGCTTGCAGTCTGTCGCTTAGCAACACAGCAGGGGAGGTCCAAGCCGGTTGGGGGGAGAAAAGGCAACAATGAGAGTCACATAATGTGAAGAGGGAGGACAATGGAGTCAAACCGAAGAATTAAGAAAAAAAAGGAGAAGGATTTAGCAGATGTCAGGTGATAGGATAGAAAAGGAGAGAGTAGTAGAGAAGCTAGAACAAAGTATGTGATACAGCATGACCATCTGGGTTGGGGCTGAGTGAGTGGGGTTGGAGGAGACAGAATGAGGAGACAAAGCAATGATTAGAGACGTGATTGCAGTGAGATTACTCAACAACAACATTTAGCACAGATGAGGTCAACGGCTTTGCCTGCCTTGTGGGTGGGTGGGGATGGGAAAAGGGTGACTTCAGGAGAAGAAATCTATGGAAAGGAGCGGTAAAAAATTAACTGAAGGCAGACACCATGTCGCCCAGTAATCTGAGTGGTGTATTCATGTCAGGATGTGAGCAATGTCAAGCCCATAAGGAAGTCTCCAAAGGCAACTGGTGGACAAAAGATGAAAAGTTAAACCTGAATAGACAAATGACATTAGCAAAGTTTTCTGCCCCTTTCGGCTTGAATTGCAACCAGGCTGAAATCATATGGAAAATAGATGGAGAGTTCAATACACTGAGGTAAACCAGGTATACACAGGGAACACAAGGGTTGCATCTTCCTGGTATGGAGTGTATGTTAAAACTACTGGGATTTAGTGAACATGAGTAGAAAGCCCACATGTGACAAATTACATCAGAAGAGAAAAACAGTACAGGGCCTTCTGACCCACATTTCTGCACAATTTCTGAATATTTATATACATTAAATATATATATATATATATATATATATATATATATATTACATTTCAGTGATTTTGGGTTATAAATTTAAGTAATGTATATTGATGGCAAAAAAAGAATCAATCATATATTAAGTCTATAGGACGCAATATTGTGCAGAAAGTGAAGGGGTCTGAAAACTTTCCAAATTAACTGTATATCTTTTTTGTTATATTGTGACAAGGAAATTATGTGATAATGGTTAGAGGCCTTACTCTCGTTTCTGGAAAAACTTTGTTTCAGAGCCAATGTTCATTTTTATTAATAATACTGCTGCTGGACAAAAACATGCTCAACAATCAGCAAGCAACAAGTTATGCACAGTCAGCAGTTCACAGTTCAAGTAGGTTATTACCAACTTTAGATATAGTACTTAAACCTACCAAGCAAAATACAGAAATAGACAAAAGATATATTTTTTTAAACAATCCATTATTCAGCTCTGTCTCAGTCAGTGATTAGTGTTATCAGCATCGTACAAATTAATGAATGGAAATCGTAGGATCCCTTATCATAAAGCTGCATTACAAGTGGAAAACTACTCCAAAAGAATCCAAACTAGGACAAGAGGTGTTGTTTACCTCAATGAACATGACAATGTTGTATTCTGCAAAATAAAGTTGTAATTTTCGTGATATAATTCAGTAGATAAATATATATTATGTCGGAATGTGAATACGAGCGGGATTTTTAGGGGGATAGAGCCTTACTTGTTCTAACCATAATACACAGATGATGAATTGACCGAATTGAAGCTTGGAGAGCAGCTAAAGGTCGGTGATGGTGAACATGTTAATTGCTAACCTTTGTCCAGAATATCCAGAGGCAATGGATACCTTGTGTATTAACATAACAAACAATTGGAAGTAAAATAATCAAAAATAATTCTTTAAACAATTCAAAGAAATAACATTTAAAACAAGAAATTTGGTCCAAAGCCACAAGTATGTAGGACAGATGAGCTGCCCAAATCACATTTGAGTCCTGTATGTCAGCACCGGTGTACTTAATTTAATACCTTTAATACCTATTCTTTTACTATATAGTTTGCCTTTGATTTTAAATACTATCTCTGTGTATTTTATTTGACCGTTTTAAGAGTTTAAATATGATGCTAACAAATGGAAGTATTGCTCACAAACTGTCTTGTCTACATGGGTTGAACTGGGTAACTTGTTGGAATGGCAACTGCTGTTACTCCTCCTGCAAGTGAATGTGGGTCACAATCCTCTGTATTAAAACGTTACTCGCAAAACTGTTATGTCTGGTTGGTGAAGATGCCTCCATTAATTCTCTCACAATACTACTCAGGAGAGGCAACTGTCCCAATTGCAGAGCAGGTAGAATTTTATTAACTCAAGATCCACGAGCACGCAAATGAGCAGGCAGAATTTGACATTGAGGCTCATAAACAAAGGGAATTTAGAGGTTCAAAATGTATTTATCAAATGCATAGAATAACACAGCGTCGTCCTGCACATTGAAATACTTGTGACATGGCACATGACATACAATGAGGAGAACAAGTATTTGATAAACTGCTGATTTTGCAGGTTTTCCGAATTACAAAGCATGTAGAGGTCTTTAATTTTTATCATAGGTACAGTTCAACTGTGAGAAACGGAATCTAACACAAAAATCCAGATAATCACATTGTATGATTTTTTAATAACTAATCTGCATTTTATTGCATGACATAAATATTTGATAGATCAGAAAAGCAGAACTTAATATCTGGTACAGAAACATTTGTTTGCAATTACAGAGATCATACGTGTCCTGTAGATCTTGACCAGGTTTGCACACACTGCAGCAGGGATTTTGGCCCACTCCTCCATACAGACCTTCTCCAGATCCTTCAGGTTTCGGGGCTGTCACTGGGCAATACAGACTTTCACCTCCCTCCAAAGATTTTCTATTGGGTTCAGGTCTGGAGACTGGCTTGGCCACTCCAGGACCTTGATATGCTTCTTATGAAGCCACTCCTTAGTTACCCAGGCTGTGTGTTTCGGGTTGTTGTCATGCTGGAAGACCCAGCCACGACCCATCTTCAATGCTCTTACTGAGGGAAGGAGGTTGTTGGCCAAGATCTCTCGATACATGGCCCCATCCATCCTCCCCTCAATACGGTGCAGTCGTCCTGTCCACTTTGCAGAAAAGCATCCCCAAAGAATGATGTTTCCACCTCCTTGCTTCACGGTTGGGTTGGTGCTCTTTGGGTTTTACTCATCCTTCTTCTTCCTCCAATCACGGCGAATGGAGATTTGACCAAAAAGCTCAATTTTTGTCTCATCAGACCACACGACCTGCTCCCATTCCTCCTCTGGATCATCCAGATGGTCATTGGCAATCTTCAGACGGGCCTGGACATGTGCCGTCTTGAGCAGGGGGACCTTGCGTGCGTTGCAGGATTTTTATCCATGACGGTGTTGAGTTACAAATGGTTTTCTTTGAGACTGTGGTCCCAGCTCTCTTCAGGTCATTGACCAGGTCCTGCCGTGTAGTTTTGGGCTGATCCCTCATCTTCCTCATGATCATTGATGCCCCACGAGGTGAGAACTTGCATGGAGCCCCAGACCGAGGGAGATTGACCGTCATCTTGAACTTCTTCAATTTTCCAATAATTGCGCCAACAGTTGTTGCCTTCTCACCAAGCTGCTTGCCTATTGTAATGTAGCCCATCCCAGCCTTGTGCAGGTCTACAATATTATCCTTGATGTCCTTACACAGCTCTCTGGGCTTGGCCTTGTGAAGAGGTTGGAGCATGTTTGATTGAATATGTGAACAGGGGTCTTTTATACAGGTAACGAGTTCAAACATTTGCAGTTAATTCAGGTCTGTGAGAGCCTGAATTCTTACTGGTAGGTATGTGATCAAATACTTATGTCATGCAATAAAATGCAAATTAATTATTAAAAAATCATACAAAGTTATTTTTGTTTTAGATTCGGTCTCTCACAGTTGAAGTGTACCTATGGTAAAAATTACAGATCTCTACATGCTTTGTAAGAAAACCTGCAAAATCCGCAGTGTATCAAATACTTGTTCTCCCCACTGTACATGGTAAGAAAGTACATAGACACACAAAGTTGCAAAAATACAGCAAAGAATATAGCAATAATATTCATAAGTGTAAACTAACAGCAATTTTTAAAAGCTCGGCAAAGCAACCTATCTTCAAATAGCTTGTTGAGATTAAAGTTCACGGTCACCTCGATGACAACACAGCCGAAGAACAAAAGTTGTGTAGGAAATAGTTTGCTGGTGCCAATTTGAATTCAGCCAATTCTGTCGGCTGTTTCGTCAGTGTAGTTTAAAAAATCTATGCTACCGCAAAAGATAACTAAAGTTTGAAATGATTTGGAGTAGTTTTCCACTTGCAAGGCAGCTTTGTGATAGTGGTACAAAACATTTCCATTTCAGAATCTGGACGATGCTAATAATGCTAAATTCGGATGGGCACAGAGTTGAATAAAGGATTGTTAAAAAAAAAATATATAATGGCTCTGCCTTCTGGAATTTCTTTTGATAAGAGAACTTTGAGAAAAATACAAATTTTGGACAAACTATCTCTTCCAGGAAAAGATTTACTTCATACCGTTCTCCTAGCTAGGTATACCATATATTAGGGCTGCATCTAACAGCTTACTGATTAATCTGTTTATTACTACTTTGATAAATCAGATAGAGAAAATACATCATTCCCCAAATTAAATGCAAGTGTTTTATTTCAAATACATTTTAAATACATCTTGTGCTTTTACAATGCCGTCATTAAAACAATTGTAGGCAGGAGCTATCAAACAAATAAAAACATGGGTTATCAGAATATCATTCTCAAGACTGGGGCATTTTTTTTAAACTTGCCTATAAGGAAGACATATGAGTCAAAAATGAGTTTCTGATGAGATGGGAGGACAAAACAGTAGTGTACAATTATCCACTCTTCCATGTCTAACTTTTACATAATCATCCAAAAACATAGCCAGTGTCCCAAAACTTAAAGCTACACATATAAGTTGTGATTTTGAATCCTGCCAAATTAAATTACCAACTCTGGAGTCAACATCCTACTGAGAGCTACTCAATACACCAGAAATTATATATGATATTATCAGCTGTGAAAGTATGGTATCTATAATGCATAAGAAGCCCTATTAAACAATTCTCAAAAGTATAGCTTACCTATAAGAAAATACCATCATATAGTCGGAATGTGACTTACCTGCTTAGTACACGTGTGCACCTAATCTCTATAACCTAGGTAAGTGCATCACTAACACAGGCAAAGGTATACAAACTGACTATCAAATTACAAGAAAATCTCAAGGTTTACATGTACAGCAGGGTTCACTTTTCAGTCCTCATTCTAAGACAACTTGGTAAGCATTTAGTCTCATCTGACATTGTAATCTGAAAACAATAATCAGAAAATGCTGAATAACACTATGCCAAATATGAACATGGTGACACATTTTACAGTCTATGAAAAGTAATGCTAGGAAAACAATTTCTCATATACAAATAACTCCCAATACTATATCGAGAACTGGCCATAAAGGCCCTTTGGCAGAGGCCTTTCTTTCTTCTAGTTGATGTTTGGCACATGTAGGATTGTTTCACGCACACTGGGTTTATTAGGGCTGTAAAGTAATTTTCATTGTCTACACAAAGTCTGGTTGGCTCATGGCCAACACTGTTTTTTCGCTTGACACATCTACATCTTCCAAGAATATCCCACTCTGAGCAGCAAATACACTCTACTTCAATAGCCATTGCCTGGCATTGCACACAGATACACCACCAGTCTCCAGATGTCCTGAATCTGGCCTATTGATAGTCTTCACATAACGTCATAACAAAGTCTCCTTCCATTGTCCGCCTTCACATCTCAACAACTTTTACTAGTTATACTTCAAAATGCCAGATAATTGCAGTTCCATTGGAAGTGGTAACTGCGTATATATTGTATTTGCATTCATATCCACATGTAATCATTGTAATGAATGGCACGGTCTGTCTTCGTCTGTACCGATGCAACTAAGTCCAATGGCCTAGGTTACAACTGTGATTCTAAACCTATCTAGTTAAGTATATAGCGTTAGCTAAATTAACGAGGTTGCAGTAGCAGGGAATGGCTTGTTTATACCATGCGCATAGGCAAAATGCTTGATGCACAACACACGTTCCTTCCCCAAACAGCTTCCTTAAAGTTTTCCTAAAAACAATTTTTTATATGGTTAAAATAATTTAGCTGGCAACATAGTGGCCTATAGTAATAATGTTTTTTGTAATATGGTACCTCGTATATAACTGTGTCAAATATATCAGTTTACCTGTCATACCTAACCATGCATTCATGTTAAAAAACATTATGCAATCTGAGACAGAGACCAACATTCTGAGCCTCACACTGTAGCTGGGTTTTATAAAAATATTCATGACCATTTCTGTCTCTATGAATTTCAATGTGATGTGTTATCAGTCGCAGCTGTTGACACCTAACAGAGTTGATATGGATGATGTCTCTAATCTTCTCAGATGCAATGACTTACACCTTTATATCCTAATCCTACATACTGACTCTCTATGTGTTGTTGTCTATCATAGTGTGTTTGTGTGTGTGTGTGTGTGTGTGTGTGTGTGTGTGTGTATGTGTGTGCGTGCCTTTCTTTCTTTCTTTCTGTCTCTGAGAATGCGTAATCAGAAGAGGGTGGCTGACAGGAAGATACTCCTGGCATTACACTATATCGCCAGCTACAGATTGTCTTTCAAATTCATAAGCATGTTACTCAAGGAAAATCTAACAATAAAGTGTTTAATTAGAAGTTCTGTTTTTACAGTGAGATTTTGTTTTATAATCGATAGACAGCACGGTGTCAGCAATAAGAATTGTGGTAATTATGTGAATATTTAAAAATGGAGTGTGTATTTGTGCCTTAGTGTGTGTAGAAGTGCATATGAGTGTAAGGGTTCAGCACTCAGATTATTTGCCGATAGGGAGCAGAGTGGCTGTTGTGCCCTCTCAACAACACTGGTGGCATTAACGGTCCATGACAATTACCCAACTATGGATGTTGAGGAACTTAAAACTGCTGACTCTTGATAGAGCAGCCTGCGGATGTGGATCGGGGTATGTTCCCTCCACTGTTCCCTAAAATGAAAAAAGTTAAAACAAAAGTCAGATTCCAGTAAGAGGGTGAATCCAGTGTACACTGTAAATCACTCAGTATCACTTGAAGTTTCATTATCTGAAGGGGATACCCTGCTGTGAAGACCATAAAGACAAACTGCCTTTCCCTTAGACTGGAGCTCAAGTTGCATTACATCACACAGTCATTATACAATGGTATCACTTTACAGTGTTTCAGAGCGGGACCGGAATCTGGGGCTGTGGGAGAGAAAGGAGAGCTCATGCACTATTAATAAAGCACAGCAAGAACAACACAATGTACTGCAGAGTTTGCATGGAGTCTCAGAGCTACTACATTCTGGTTGGTTGCTTTCAAACTATAATGTACTTTATTTGTGTGTGTGTGTGTGTGTGTGTGTGTGTGTCCTTATGTGTGTGCAGGGAAATCTCTTAATGTATTACTAGAAGACTAAACCAAACCTTAACCTAAACCATATTAATTACCCAATACCTCAAATTGCCTAAACCTAACCCCTAAGCTCTATGCTTGAAATTGCCCCTTTTTACTTGTTTCAAATAGCATTTTACATGCTTTTCCTATCTTTATGGGGATTAGTAACACAAGAGTAACACAAGAGATTAGTAAATTGTGAACACATATTACTCAAAAGCCTATTTTCTTTAACTCCTGTTAGCACTAACCATAACCCCAAACCCTAAATCTTACAATAAATCTAAACCCAAATAGTATCTTAACCCTAAAACCTAATCTTTAAGCCTTGTGAGGACCTGAAAGATTTTGGTGAGTTTTCCCAGTTTCATTTTACTGCCACTCACATGCATGGTAAAACAAAGGCAGACAAACACACACGCACGCACACACACATTCAGCATATTAAACGCACAAAGAGCTCCATACTGCGTTTACAGAATTTAGTCACTTGAAAGGTCATGCTGGTGAAACACATACCCTGGCCAGGCCCTCACACCCTCCTACAAAATGATTTTCACATGCCCATAAATCCACATGCATGACATACACACCCTCACATTCTGCCATCCCCCTGGGAGATAAGAGATTGAAGAACCAGCATGTCACCCAGCGCCTTCTGCTCCCAAGGCCAGCAACAAGGCACTCTGCTGTGACTTGTGGCAGAAAATGCTCTCCGGGGCTGGAACCCCTCTGGGTCCACCGACCCATCAGTATTACAGGATCAAAGCCTGCTGGAAAAAGATCTGATGTATAATAAAGCCAAGCTGTTCTAAGAGCTTGAAGAGATGATAGCCACTATGGGAGGAAATATATGCCATTCAGGAATGTTGTATACTATCAATAGTGAATGGCTGTTTAAAGGTGACCTACACAACTTAACGCCACCTATGGACAGTGAGTTGTATATCTGTTCTTTAACTCTATTAGGATCTGACATTGTCATTACTAACTACGTGCAATCTAACCGGTTTGAACAATGTCAACTCCAACCGTCGATGCTGGAACAATGAAAACACAGACTTTTGTTTCAAATGGGGTTGAAGTTGATTGGATTAGATTCAACTTTATTGTCATTGAACAAGTACAATCCAACGAAATGCAGCAAGCATCTAACCACAAGTGCAAATAGAAGAGGGCAGAAAATGTACAAGTATTAGGTATAGTGTGTTGCAAGTGGTATAAATATTTGTGTGAGTGCAAAGGGGAATTCTAAATGGCATTCTATATGTGAAATCGAGCCAAAGGAGTGTAGGAGTGTTAAAGTGGGATTCAAGTTGATGTGCCCTTTCTATAACTATGGAACACAGAAAAAAGAGCCAAACCAATCAAAACGTAATTTGGATTATCGATTGCGTTAAATGCATTGCCATATTTCAGAGATTTGTTGGTAGCTATCTAGCAAACATGAAACCATAATCGTGCTTGATTTGACCAGTTTGCACAAGGGTGAATATAATTACTTCTTCCGCGCTTATGCATAAGGTTTAGTCAAACAACATAGAACGCATGTTCGTTTTTCTTAACATTTTGCAGAGAAAGCCAGATTGTACCACCATTTTCCAGTAAGAAAGGGAATCAAAGAGTGTCTACTTGGACACAACTTAGCTTGTTAGCCTATTGTCTCGACTAAAGACTTTGGAGAAATCTTCCTAATACGTATATGTGGTCATACAAATACAATAAACTAGAACATCAAAATATTTTCTACGTAATATAACTGTTTCTCTGTCATCATCAATCTAGTAACTTAGTAACTTAATATAGATTTCCTTGACTATCTAGTCAACTAAATAAATGAGGTGATACAACCTACTTGTCAAGTAGAAAGGTAGCCAGCTCTGCATCACTGTTCACACAGACTTGCTTGATTTGCCTTGTGCTTATGTTGCTACCATAAAGTTTAGTTTCCGGAATATTCAGTGTAGGCTACATGAACCCAACAAAGCTTGTCATTGGTCTTCACCTCACAAACCTTCAAGGTAGTACATGCCTATGAATGTCCCGGCTTTCTACGTTGTACTTGTCACCATTGCCCTGGGGATAGTGCCAGTCCTGATACTCTGCCAGAGACAGTTTGTAAGGTTAACTGATTTTATCTAAACGGTTATTATCGGCTATTTTAAATGGAAAATGGTGCATAAGGAACCTGCAAAGTTACAATTTTTATTTATTTCAGTATTTGTGTTTGGAACCAGCTTGAATCCTATGCCTCACGCTATATTTCCATGTAGCATATTATGTACTCTAGTTCTCTATATACGTAGACCCCTTCACGTTCCCGTACACTTTCAAACTTTCATTTGCACATTGTCCAAAAGCTAAGAAATATTGTTGTTTGTTTATGTCAGATTTCAAGACTTGACACATACAGAACTAAAGACCTCCCATATAAAATTGTTAAAGTTTTATTTCTTCTAAAATTATTATATTTAGAAATTTTGCCTGTGTTTTTAATTCAAGTGGGCTGTGAATTGCATCATTCAAATGCATTAATCCCCTATCCACTCGCTGGAAGCCTTGACGTTTCATCAGCAACACATGACCAAGGAGGGCACTCTGAGGAATTACGTAGGGCAGAGGGGTTTCTTTGGGATTCATGATGAGACTTGCCATCTCTATAGAGCCTCATGCCCCATAGCCTAGAAACCTCTAAAGCACCTTATGCCCTGTAGACTAACCATATAGAATATCTAGTCCTCTAGTCATCTCTATATACAGTAGTACCCAATTCTTTGCCGTTTCTATACAGCACCCCATGCATTCTAGTCATTTCTATACAGCACAACATGCCTTGCAGACTAAGGATGTTTTTTTACTACAATAGTTTTATGTAAATGAACAAGACTTGTTGACAGATTTGTATAAGATTTTTGTTAGTAGTGTAAATGGATCAAAATGTAAATTGTCAAACAGGGAGTATCTGTCGCGGGACACTTCCTTGACAGACAATCCCTGTGGCTAACGAAGTGTAAAGACAATGTCTTGCTCAATGCGTACTGGATTGGAATAAGTGGAGACACAGGAAGACTGGTCCTCAAGTCTGTTCGGCTCCACAGAATCAGAAAAAATTATTTTTGGGAAGCAATTACCTCACATTGACACTTAAAAACAAATAATTTCCAGCACCGGCACAACGGAGAACACTGTATTAGTTACAAGGTTAACATCATTGTCAGGAAGTTTAAACACCTGTCTGGTCAAGAGTCTGGTCAAATAAGACATGTGTTAGGCCTTAGGGAGTACGTCTGGCTCAGTGAGTTTCTCGTTGCTAGTGTGAATAATAAATAGCATTTAGATATGTTATTTATGTACTTTTATTTAAATGTCACCGCAGTTGTTTTAGTCAAAATAGGCTCTAAGCATTCCATGCCTACTAGCCATCACTATAGCACCCCATGCCCTGTCCGCAGATGATCTCAATATAGCAAATGACTTCAATACATTTTTATATAGTACACAAGCCAACTAGCAAACCATAAAGGGAATGTGTTGCAATTTCACAGTTGCACATGATGTGTCTAACTACAATCCCCTCCCGTAGTCCGTGTTAACTTGGAACTCCTTCTAATTAGCTATTAGTAATTATCATTAAAAAACTCATCATAAACTTCTCATTCTCTTTCACGCATTGGATTCCTGGGGGCATCATGTCTGTCTCTCTCTCTCATCTGTGTTTCTCCTCTGAGCAGGCTGATATCAGGCACATGTATCTACTACCTTCATTCTCTGGGACAAACATACAGAATTAACTTCAAGGCCTAGAATGACATAACTGCTTCCTTTTTCTACCTGACTGTGAATGGCAGCCAAGAGTCCACTTCTCTGTCCACTCCTACTTTGGCAGTCAGTGTGAACAAGTGAACTTGTCTAAAACATCTCTTATGTCTGCTAGCGATACTAAATAGACAGACTTTGGATAGGACGATGGAACAGTATGTATGCTTGTGTGCCATGTTTGTGTGGGAGTGTGTACAGTAATTTCTGATATGTGTGGTTGAGTGTGATTCATTACTGTGCAATGCCAAGACTGGTAATAACATAATGTGATGTATATGGTTCAACGTAGGAAGATGATATGTTCGTGTATGTTTGTTTGTGTGTACAGTGAGGGAAAAAAAGTATTTGATCCCCTGCTGATTTTGTACGTTTGCCCACTGACAAAGAAATGATCAGTCTATAATTTTAATGGTAGGTTTATTTGAATACATTTTATGGTAAGTTTATTTGAAAAAAATCCAGGAAAATGCATGTCAGACATAAATATAAAATTATTTGAATTCGAATTAGTGAAATATGTATTCGACCCCTTTGCACAACATGATTTAGTACTTTGTGGCAAAGCCCTTGTTGGCTATCACAGAGGTCAGACGTTTCTTGTAGTTGGCCACCAGGTTTGCACACATCTCAGGAGGAATTTTGTCCCACTCCTTTATGCAGATCTTGTCCAAGTCATTAAGGTTTTGAGGCTGACGTTAGGCAACTTGAACCTACAGCTAACGTGGATCAACAGAACATTTATTCCTGGAACTAATGTGTACTCTTGTACAAAGATAATTGTAGATGACTAGCTAATAGGTATACCGTACCTATAATGAAAACAATGACTCCAATCACTCCATGGCTGGTTCGTTTCTTTAGAAACAAATATAAAATGTCACATAATACAATTAATCTTTAAAATATATAAGATTCATGGTATAACAGAGTTAATACATTGTTGTGCCACAGCTAAAAAGTACAGAGTAGACAAATATTTCTGAGAGACAGAAATTTGAACATCTGAGAGGGGAATCGAACCAGGATAAAAAAAGGGAAGCTCAGGGATGTTCCCACTAAACCACAGGGCCTGCTTATAGTCAGTTAACCTCTGTTACATTCTCCAAATGTAATTTTCCCAAGCCATTACATTTCAGCTAAAAAAGCATGGTCAACAGAACATTTATTATCAGAGCTAAAGTGTACTCTTGTACAAAATTTTATGTAGATAATCATCCATACAATAACAGTTGAATAGCTAACCACTACACAATGTGATATATGAGGAAATCGAAAGCATTGTGTGAATCTCAAATCGGATACAACATACTATGTACTACAAGTACACACTTCGCGGATGATGGTGAAGTACATACTGTTTTTTAAATAGTAAGCTAGTAAGCCAGTTTTGGGACCAATTGGGACATACTACCAATCATATACTACTACAACATTTTTTATTAAGTTTACTTCCACCACAGATGGCATCTATGAACTGTATGGCTTTTAGTACCAAGTAATAAACCTATTAATGTCTACTTACAATTGAAATAGTCACAACAATTAAGAATTTGCTTGCGTGACTGAAGATATACTTTTCACTATAAAAGCCAGTTTATTTCATGGCACAACAACGTTGATACTGTAGCTATCAATATAGCTGATGATAACTGACTTTTTTGTCAAGTGAAATGACGAGAAGATTGTGGAAACCCCTCCTCTTTTACTGCACAAGGGGTTGTGTTCTATATTACCCCAAGAAGCATGCACTGATGTGTACTTCAAAAATCCACTAGAAACACTCTCAATAAAACCGTAAAAAGTTTTATTTTAGGCTTACTATATAGCTATACTATATAGCTACTGCAGCTCATATCCGTTGTTGTCTATCCTGAACAAATCTCAATTCAATACTTTGTTCTGTCAGTGTCAAGGATTAAACACTGGTCACCCACATAGCAGTCTGCATCTCTAACCACTACTCTATTTAACAAGGTGTGGGTGGGTGGGTGGGTAGTCAGTCTGCCAGTCAATCACTCACTCACTCAGTAAGAGACATTAGCTCTTCTTAGCCAGCTCTACTTATGTGGGCTGGCATAAAAATCCATACATTATCAGATGTCTTATTGTGCTTATTATTCTCCATATCAGCCTGCGAAGGAACTATGTAGTGCTTTCCAGAACAAACACGATCTTATATAGATTTCACAACCTAAACCTTGACCAAAACTAAATCAGTAAAAAAGATGGATAAAAGAGAGCAGAATGTGATACCACTGGATGTAAACGAAACCAACCAAGAACTGCAATATATACAGCAGGGATGGACAACCTGGATGGGGTTGGGGGCCACAGAGGTTATGTACTTGTCACCAGGGGGCCGCAGATAACTTGGAATAACACCGGGGGGCCGCAGTCATTGGGGTCCGCAGATTAACTTCTTTCCAGCATAGATTTTATTGGTTCCAATACTAACTTTACAAGAAATGTAAGGTCAAACATTTTTTTAATGGTTTTCTAAACTCATCCAAGGGCCCCAAAAAGTGGGGATTGGGGCCTCATGTGGCAGGCTGGTTGCCAGTTGCCCATGCCTGATCTACAGTGTATCTCTGCAGTAACGGTCAGTTGATGAATGTATTCTGATAAAATATCTCGCTTCAAATCAGCCTCTTTTATCTAATGTTCAACCAACCACACTGGACTGAAAATAAACCTGAACTTTCTCCCTAATTTAAATGTGTTAGAAGAGTGTTTAAATGAGGGTGATTACAGTAGAAATGGCCTCTCTCTCTGCTTTCTCTCTTTCCCTCTGTCTTTCTTGTGTGATTTATCATCTTGAGGCCAAGGGAATAAGCATAATGAGCGCAAAAACACAAATGGCTTCATAATTCTGATCAGGGCTGAGCAGAGAGAAAAAAGAGAGAAAGCAGGAAAGACAAAGACAGAGACGAAGGGGATGTTATGTGACTATAAAACATTTAGAACAAAGTGGTTGAATAGAACAATTAGGATTTGGGAGGTGGATGGGCCCTACCCAAGGGAGGGGGGGGCTTTTTCATTAAATGTGTTTAAATATTTTTTTACATTTTACATCAGGTCACCATCTGACATGGAATCTTAGCAGAATATTTTTTTATTACACACAAATGACTAATATTGCATGTTACTTTGGCTGGATTTACACAATCAAGAACTGATATTCTACACAGTTATTGATGAAATAGTTGAAATGATTGTTCAAGAGATCGATTCAGCATGCATTTCCTATTTTCTTTTTAGTTCAAAGTGAAGGTAAAATGGATGGAGCAAATCAGGGAGATACTAGGATCCCAAGCACAAGGCTAAAGCAACGGAGTTACTCAAGTACAAAATATGAATATCCTACAATAATCCAGTCAAAGTCCTGTTCTTAATTCTATTAAGAATATTTGGCACAATTTGAAAATTGAGGTCCACAAGCGTCATTCAACCAACCTGAACAACCTAGAGCAAATCTGCCAAGAAGAATAGGACAACATCTCTATGAGACGATATGCAAAGCTGGTATGTACCTAAATATTTTGTTACAGCAAAATGTGGCTTTACCAAACATTAGTGTAAGTGTTGAACATATATGCAAGCAATATATTGAATTTATTTTTTATTTTTCGTACAAATATTTCAGGGTGAGAAGCACAGTCATCCGTGAGGAACTCGGAGTAGAGCCGCTGCTCCTCTACATCAAAAGGAGCCTTTGCATCAAAAGGAGCCAGTTGAGGTGGTTCGGGCATCTGGTAAGGATGCCCCCAGGACGTCTCCCTAGGTAGGTGTTCCAGGCACGTCCAGCTGGGAGGAGACTTTGAGGTAGGCCCAGGACTGGGTGGATAGATTATATTTCGACACTGGCCTGGGAACGCCTCGGGATCCCCCGGTCAGAGCTGGCAAATGTAGCTTGGGAAAGGGACGTTTGGGGTCCCCTGTTGGAGCTGCTTCCCCCATGACCCGATACTGGATAAGCAGATGAAGATGAGACAAATATTTCACAACATATCACATTAGCATAAATTATTTTGAGTGTCAGCATTTTAAAATAAAATTTCAGAGGGTGAAATTCCAATGTAAAGTTGGAAAATCCTTCGGTCTGCATACTGTATCTAATTAAATTCATTATAATCTATTCATATACCTGGCTAGCAATAATCGCAATATGTCTATGCTTATAATAGGATATCGTTTCATACCTGTTCAAATAGGTATAATAGTCTTACTTTATGGGTTTAAAATGATGTCAGAAATGGTGAGAACACCTGCATTATGTGAAACCAACAGATCTCAAATTCCTTATCAATTAGAATTCTAAGATACAAACACTGAGCAAAACCGCCTACTATATGCAACACTTAACGACTCTTAAATACCTATCCCTCTCTATTATAGAAACAGTATGTGTTAAAACGTACCTGACTGAGATTGCTGCATTAAATGTATTGTCTGCTTTCTGATGTTTCTTTCTCTTTATCTCTTCACACCGTCTGTCTGTCTCTCTTGCTCTCTCTCTCTCACTCACACCTCAAACTGGCTCCCACAGCCCGCATGAGAAATTGGCTTTGAACTTTAATGTCTGTTCTATTCAGTCTAATTCTATGGCGCCAAAATAATGTAATATTTTTTAATACCTGTTGACGGTTTTACGCAGAGTTCAGATGCCAAATTCATGGTAAATCATATTCAATGGAAATTGAGGGTGTGCTTGCACAGAGAATGACTTTGCTTGACGTACCTGGTTTCAACTGCTCTCAACCAGCTCTCAACTGCAGAATTTGTCTGCGGTTTTGTGTAAAATACTTGGCAAAGCAGCAGTCACTGCATTTTAAGGGGTCATGATATCATCATATCTGAGAACCGCTGTACATGAAATACCGTATGCCATTCAGGTAAACAGGTTTTGTTGTACTAGTAAGAAACATATATACAGTGCAGTAGCCTACTTCTCAATCATTATCATCTATTTTAAATTAACCTGGAATGGATGGAAGGAAGGGAGTACAAAGTGAATTAATAGGAAGCTTTCTAGCCTGCTAGCTGAATGTGTTTCAGAAGAATACTACTATTTAACCACAAGCTGTCCCTAATCAATGGTAACCTGCTGGTCATAAGGATACGTGACTGCTGCTCAAGAAATGTAATTGGTATTAATGTTGACTTGAATGACCATTCTGCGATTTAGGGTTTTGGCCAGATTGGAGGTATTGCCTCCCTTGCATTGTACAGCTTAGTAACACATTTTGCAAAAAGGTTTAGTGTCCATGGGCTGTTCCTCGTCATCAGCTCTCCACTGTAGGCAAAGGAACGCCAAAGCTCGCACCTTGCACCCGTTTTGTCTACGCATTGCAGGCAAATACCGAGGTATTTAATTGTTCTTGGATGGCGACATTATGCTGTCGGCCATGGTATCTTTTTATATAGTAGCTTATGCTGAGTCAGCTGACTTACCATTGAATGTGCAAACAGCAAGTCCTGGAAAGCTTACACTACTGCACCACTGAGAAATTCAAGACAAAGTATCAGCTTGGATCCTACCAATGACGGACTCATTTGACATAAGTACCGAAGGTCAAAAAGTCTCGTACCAAACAGTTTTCATTTGTTGGTTTCCGGAAAGTACATACAGTATGTTTCATATAACTTGTCATGCTTATAAAGGAAGCAGAGATGAGGAAGGCAGTGATGATGTAAGATAAAGATCCTGGGGGAAATCAAGTTAGATGGCCGACACACACATGTTGTGCGCCAAAGGCAAGCTGACTGCCAAACTCACCTTGATCTGCAGGTGTAAAGAAAACCTTTCTTTAATAGAGGGAATGCTTAACAACCAGTATAGAATTCCAACTTTAATTTGATCAATTTTCATGATGGCACCCACCTTTTTAAAATGTATGGACAGAGAAAAGTATTGAAAAACCTCACTAACTAGCTCTGTCTTCCTGTCTAGTTCTTAAAGGTTACAGAGCCAAACCAGGGATCTATATTGTATGAAGATAGAGGTTGTGGGGGTGGTGTGGTGCAAAAGCTGTTTTAATTAAAAATAACTATTTCAAAATGTCAGATCCAGGCAAAAACAGTCTTAAACATCGACTTGTCTTTTCAGTGTAAGCAGGACAGCAGTTATCCAGGATGCCATAGAGACTGATTATTACTACTGTTATTTACTGCACAAGGGAACAGATGAAGCAGAGGTTACACAGAGAGGGCGATATATGCACTTTTTAAGTTTACATGGGTTCATGTTGCATTATACCAGTGTATCTAAAATAATTCCTTAAGAACTGTGTCTGCTGCTTTTAGTGGTATCTTTGTGTTTTTGTTACAAATAACTTACACCACCAAGTTAGAGACGTTTTTGATCTAAGAAAATATTATGCTTTGTCACAGTTGAGGGTTATGCTTTTGTTTTTGCCACTGAGAGTAGGTAGTACAGTATCTGGCTACAGAAGAATGGTTTTGTGACACTGACAGTCAAAAGACATCAAATAAAAAATATAGATAGATAGAGAATAAGCAAAAAATACATTTTATGGACAGAAAAACCTGCTTCTTATTAGTTATCGCATTATGACCGCATTATGCTGTGGAAAGAGGACACTGCCATCAGGGAATACCATTGCCATGAAGTGGTGTACCTGGTCTGCAGTAAGGCTAATGTAGATGGCACGCGTCAAATTGACATCCAAATGAATGCCCGGACCTATGTTTTCCCAGCTGCAGATTGCCCAGACCATCACACCCTCCACTTGTTGTCTTCCCACAGGGCATTCAGGTGCCATCACTTGCCCAGGAAAACTGTGGCCGTCTGCGTGAGGTAAAAGAAAACAGGACTCATTGGACTAGACAACTTTCCTCCACTGATCCAAGATCCAGTTCCAATGCTCGCATGGCCACTGTAGGTGCTTTTGATGATGGACATGGATCATCATAGGCATATCAGCAGGGTGCGATGCCCTGTGTGTTGTGACACATTCCTCCTATAACAATCATCAACATTTTCCATGCAACAGTGGACCCTCACAAGCTTTGACGTTTCGGAGGTGCTCTGATCAAATTGTCTGGCAATAAGAATTTGTCCCTTGTCAAAGTCTCTTAGGTCCTGCAAATTTTTCCTGCATCAAACTCACTGACTATGAGAACTAATTGTTCACTTCCCATCTAAAAAGTAAAAACAATGATCCTCCTTCAGTGGGATGGGTTGGGTGTTCCAACGGGTGGAAATAACGAGGCAAAAACGTAAAAGAAATGCAAGTCAACACATCAGTTCATTCACGAGGCCGAACAAAAACAAAATCATGAATAACGTTTCTTTTGAACACGATAACCCTATAAGTAAAACTTCTGGATACGTAAACAATGGTACACACTTGTTTATATCACTACTTGCGCAAATACATGCATAAGAGCGGCCTGACCAAAGCCCCTGCCTCATTCATTCGCTTTACGATAAACAACAACACACATCAGTGTAAGTGAGGTGGACGAAGGCGTTCTTGACTCAGTAAGAAATCCAGCCTTGACACATTCTTTCATGAATACTATTTTGACTATGTGCAGCGATATCCCAAAGGCTCAGTTGTACTCCATCCCATGTACCACAGCCGTGCCTAGTTATGTGAGCAGATACAAAAGAGGATTGTGCAATGAGTTATGCTCTCTCCATGCTCACCGACCAGACTGGAGTTCACCCGCAGGGTCCTGAGGCTGTCAGGTCACCCATCCTCACACAATTTATTTAACAATTAAAATAATAACTGACCGACAGGTCTCCGGTTTCCGACCGATCTTAAGCCATAAGAATGCTTGTTTGTACATTTCTATTGAAACAATTATCAATTTATATAATTTATAATAAAACAAATATAATCCTCTTTCTAGCTAACTTTTGAATACATCATTTCCCACAGGGTATCTGTTTTATGACATGTCAAGGCTGCTGCTGTAGTTACTGTAGAAAATGTCAGCAGATGGATTATGGGAGCCCACCTGACACTCTGTACTCATCATGTTAAATATGAATGTTTTCACCATAATGATATGGGAAGAGTCAGCCATGGGAAGAGTTAACCTTTTTAAGTCATTCATTAGAGTGACATTTCAGTGTTACAGCTAAAGTTGTTAATTACAGGCCACTTGTCCTATTCCACTTGTCTGTTCCAGGCTGCCTGTTGTGACAGTTGAGATGTAGGCCACTAACATTACATAATCAGAATATTCCTTCTTTGCTAAACAATTATTTTATGATGTCTAATTTGTCATTAAGGCCCTGCTTTATTGCAGCAATTCCTGGTGGACAAGGGAAAGTGAAAGTCGAAATATGTGTCAACTGATGCCATGGTCATCATGCTGCTCACCATACCGAGAGGTCTATACTGGAATCCCTATGCACCAAGCAGCCGTCCAAGCCACCACAAGAAGTCCCTCGAGCATAGCAAGACAAGGAAATCATAATCTATTACTAACCACCAACGCTGATGGTGCTGGCCAATTGCACCACCCTCAGAGCGATCCTTGGGCTAATCTTTTACATTTGCGATGATCATTTTTAACAAACTTGTGTTTGTCATGCTGCAGCTCATTAGTTGAAGTTTTATTATGGACTACTAGTTACATGGAATACCAAATTATTAGTAAAAATATGGAAAATGTCTTAGTATAATGTAATCCGCTTTGTACCTGGCTGACATCAATACAACCTGTCTGTAAATGACCAGAAACATGCAGTTGAAATATTGGTAGTGAGAAAGACAGAATGGAAGTGGGTGTATGTTTGTGTTTAAAGATAGCTGATGGAATGGCTTGACTTAATGGAAGCAGGAAAGCTTTAAATAACAGTGGACTTCTAGTTAACCCCCCCCAAAAAAAGGTTTCATACACTTTTAGAAGATTGAAATTCAAGGACGTTTTAATCACTTTCAAGGACTGATAGAAAAGACTTCCATTCTTGCAATTTTTTCAACCCAAAACCAAGACAAAACTCTGTGGCGTTTTGGCTGATCTTGCTGATCTTCCTTATTCACCGAACATCATTGCAGTTCAGCACATGCTGTTAAATCTAGCAATCCAAGATAGTTCACCGATTGACTCTGCCTTAACTGCATTACTGTCAGATTTCCACAGACTATCGATGTCCATATCCAATTACCTTTTCATTTTCCTGAGTTCATCAAGTCTAGTCATTTCTGAGGTTCACTTCTACCATACTTGATGCTAATTTCTCCTGCCTTTGAGATGGGACATGTTTTTGCCTCAATCCAAACCGTACTGCACAAGTGCCTTTGTGGTCTTTAAATTGTTTTCACCACTGACATAATATTTATTGTGATTGACAATCATTTTTTGCAACACCAAAGATTCATCATGCAGATTTTCAATTGTCATCTCCTCGATGATCAAAGTACTATGCTCTACAGTTGCTTGAGCATAAGAAAAGAGAAACAGGCAATGGCAGACTCCACATATCTGCATACAAAGCATTACTAGCCATGCGATCACGTACAGTAAAAGCCCCGACCCAATCACTGGGGAAAATATTTCTGATGGTGTTACAGCAGGGAAAATTACTATTCGGTCTCAGAACACACACATTTCTCTTCAGTTTTTTGGGAATCAACTAAAACCTTTGGAGTCTTTGCAATGCTGTAACATTTATCTTTTTCATAGAACATTTGTTTTTGGTCAAGCACTTTCATGCTACAGACAAGAGAGTAATTGTGTCAGATTCCAGAATCAGAATGTCAGCTTCCTCAAGCAATATTTTCCCAGTTTGGCCCAAAATGTTCTTACAGTGCTTTTTAAACGGAAGCACCCTAAATATACTCACTATATCTTGGGAGAGCAAGACTTTCAAAATACCTTTCAGTCACAATCACCACAAGTCTTTCAGTTAGAATCCCCACATCCACATTGTATACATTATACCGACTGATTTTGAAGAGTTCTCATGCAGTTGACTTGTCTTTCAAAATTTTGTTCGATGATTTTTAGCATGGGGCCTCTGTTTATACAATGCATGTGTTCACAAATGAAAGGCCCCATAGGAAGACGGTCTGATAAGCATTCAAAAAGGGGCTAGCTCCTTTACTACTGAAAAGAAAAAGTCAGCGGATGAATGGTGGTCTTGGTACATTGCTTTCATGGTTTCAGAAACTTCATTTTAGGCAGAATTTTCAGTGCTCTTTCAGTGACAGGAACATTTCAAAACCACCTGAGTAGGAACAGTTGAAGCAGAAAAGCGACACTAGATGAATACTTCTGTAGTCCTGTATCAGCGCTGGATTGTTGTTGATCAGCAAATACAGTGCAATTGGAAAGTGTTCAGACCCCTTCACTATTTGTAAATGTTTTGTTACATTGCCGTCTCATTATTTGCTGCCACCACTATGCAAAGATGGTTGATCTTCTATTGGCCCAAAACGTGGCCACTGCAATCTTGGGGATCTTCGATGTTGCAGGATTTCTTTTGTATCATTTACGAGATACGTGCCTTGACACAGTGGTCCTGTCTATATTTGTATTCTACACAAATTTTGACCGCTATAATACAATTACTACACGAACCCTTGCTTTCTATACTTTTGTCATGGTGCTGGAAGGACACGGGCGCAGAGACGGTTTGGAGGTAGACATCCATTATTTAATAAAGACAACAAAAGAAACAAACATACGAACTCAAAGCAGACACGATGACTGGGTTAACTATAGCCTACGGCTAACAAACCAAAATAAACCACACCCATGTGCTCAAAACAGTAAACTTAAATAGGTTCCCCAAT
>JACXGJ010001359.1:0-86242 GCA_016801105.1 Esox niger | reverse complement strand
AGACATCCGGCAGCACTCAACAGATACCAGACATCCGGCAGCACTCAACAGATACCAGACATCCGGCAGCACTCAACAGATACCAGACATCCGGCAGCACTCAACAGATACCAGACATCCGGCAGCACTCAACAGATACCAGACATCCGGCAGCACTCAACAGATACCAGACATCCGGCAGCACTCAACAGATACCAGATGTCCGGCAACTGCTGAGTGAGTGCTGCCGGACCATTTTTCCTGTACCGAGGAAACCTTCCATCACCTGCCTGAATAACCAGACCTCCATCATCTTGAAGTGCTTTGAACGGCTGGTCAGAACCCACATCTGCTCAATACCCTTCCTGACACCTTGGACCCCTTTCAATGTACATACTGGCCCAATAAATCTATGGCTGATGCCATCGCCCCGATGACACACACCGCCCTCTCCTACCTGGAAAAAGGCAACACATACGTGAGGATGCTATTCGTGGACTACAGCTCAGCATTCGACACTACTGGGCCCACTAAGATTGTTCCTAAGCTCAGGACCCTGGGACTCAACACTTCCCTTTGCAATTGGATCCTGAATTTCCTGTCGGGCAGATCCCAGGTGGTGAGAATGGACAACCTCACTTCCTGTGCACTGACCCTCAGCACCGGAGCCCCCCATGGCTGTGTACTCAGACCCTACATGGTGCCAGGACACCAACCTCTCTCTCTCAACATCTGTAAGACTGAGGAGTTGATCGTGGTCTTCAGGAAGTGGCAGGGGAGGGTTCATGCCCCAATTCACATCGATCTGACAGGGAGAGTCACCGACTTTAAGTTCCTCAGTGTGTTCATCAAAGATGACCCCCACCTGGTCCAGGCAAGCAGACTCGGCAGTGAAAACTGCCCAAAAGTAACTATACTTCCTGAGGCGACTGCAAAAATTCTCACCAACTTCTACAGGTGCCCCATTGTGAACATCCTCTGGTATGGCAGCTGGTCTGCTGCTGATGGCAAGGCCCTCCAGGGGGTGGTGAAGTTTGCAGAGTGTCCCCTTTATGCAAGGCATCTACTAGACATGATGCCTTAGAAAAGCATGGAACATCATCAAAGACTACAGCCACCTAGGCTATTGTCTGTTCAGACTGCTGCCGTATGGTAAACGCTACCAAAGCACCAGGGCACACACTTCCAGACTCACACAGACCATAAGACTTCTCAAACAGCAACAGTGATCTAGGATCATATTGATGACATGAACATTTCAAATGCTCTGATGTCTTTCAATTTACATTCAATGCACATTAGAGTATTTTAAAGTACCATTCATAGGCAAATAACACTATATTTCATTTATAATATTAAATATGTCTACCCATATTGTTCATATTCCCCATTCTGCATTCTTTAAAATGTACATTGGTATGTATATTTTTGCTTTATATATATATATTTTTAAGTCTTACTGTGTAGATGCCGTGTGCCATGTCACAAGAATTTCATTGTTCAAAATGACGCTGTTATTCGGTGCATTTGATCATTGGCAATTTGCAGTGAGGACTTTCAGAAAAACATTTGCCAACCTCGTTAATGGCTTAAATTATTTTTACATTCCTACTGACCTGTTTTTCACTGACACGGAGCGGGCCAAAGACAATGCACTGGATCGCCTTTGCAATCAGCATCAGGACACAGCAGGCAGTGTTCACCATCACCTTAGCAGCATGACGTATTTAGTTCATAACACACGAAATCAAATCACACGAAACACAACTGACACAACAAACTGACACCGTCTCAAATACATTATTTTAATATCAAGGAGAACGTTTGTCATTATCTATGAAATATATTAATATCAAGGAGAACCTTTGCCATAAGCTATGAGGCGAACGCAACAGAATGATCAAGTAATGAAAATCAATAAACCGCAGTTGGTTCACAAACTTACCCAAACAAAAACAGTGTCTGAAACCAGGTACAACAGGACAGTGGCAGCTACATCTCCAAGGCTGGTATACTGATCATCATCAGCACTTTCTATAGGAGTACTGCTCTGTGCGTAATCCAATGGCTCTTTGACAGTTGAGTAGCCACTCAAGATGGTTCCAGTGAGTAATGCAGCACTTAAAGCTGTGTATATCTGCAAACTGGGCCATGGAAATCTCTCGGAAAACAGCAGTGGCATGTTGACTGGCGCGAGCTTTTGGCAAAACGACAAACCGCTTCAGTGCAATTCTGTCAGGTAAGAAGAGATTGAATGCACTAACTTCCTTTATGTTCACTGTTTTTTTTCATTGATTCGGCTTAACGCACGTTCACTTCACATTATATTTTTGAAGTCAATTATTTGATATGTATCTTTCTAGGTTAACAGAGCTAGCTAGGTACAGTATATTATTATTAACGAGAGGTACATCAACAACCTAACCTGTTAGCCAGTGAAGTAGCTAAAGTAAGCTAGCATCTACAGGATGTACAACGCTGATATGATTAATATGATAAGCCTATGTCCACATTGGTAACTATACACGATATCGGCGAATACGAAATGTGTATTACTAGATAGTCGCGTCTCACTGGAAGAACCCTTCAAAGGCTTAATTGCACGCCCCCTTATTTTGAACGTCTATGTTGTTGCAGATTCACCTCTTCCGGGATTGTAATGACGTAATAAGAAACAGTTCTGCACGCAGCCAATGTAAGACCCGCCCACCATTTCAGAGATACGTACCCAAATGCAAGACCATCAATGGCCAATTATTTCTGGCCACTAACAGTACTAACCTCGTCTGTATGAAAAAATTAACGGGGCGTGTCCAGTTTTCGCTTGTCTCCGTTTTCAAAGATATTTGCTGTTACTGTTTTCTCGGTTGTTGACCATAAACAATAATATGGAGTGGATACTTGAAATAAAATTCCAGAGGCCTCTAAGGACTAAAAGGCAGTTTTGGCATGGTCACACGCAGTTTTTAATGTCAGCTGAGCGGGACTTTTATATGAACCAACAGTGGATATAAAATGTCTAATTTCCCCTGTTAAAATGCCAGGTAATTTTGATGGAAAAGAACGAGAAATACATTTTCAGAACTTTTTCCCACTTTAATATGACCTATTACATGAACAAATTCAACTGAAAAACAAACTGAAATCTTTGAGGGGGACAAATAAAAAACTCACAATAACCTGGTTGCATAAGTGTACACACCCTTAAACAAATACTTTGTCAAAGCTCCTTTTGATTTTACAGCACTCAGTCTTTTTGGGTAGGAGTCAATTAGTATGGCAAATCGTGACATGGTAATATTTGCCCTCTTTTCTTTACTCTGTATATGGTATTCATTTTGACCCACTAAAGGAAGTATTGATTGTGGGCCGCCTCACCTGTCGATGGAAGGATGAATACTAATTGGTTTGGGGCCTCCTTGAGGTTGGGCACCTGAACACATGCCCATCACATCAATCGACCTTACCACAGCTATACTACAGAGCACCAGCTATACTTTTTGCACCAAACATACGTTTTGGAATCATGGCCAAAAAGGTCAACCGTGGTTTCATCAGACCATAACACATTTTCCCACATGTTTTTGGGAGACTTGATGTTTGTTTTTGCAAATTTCAGCCGGGCTTGGAATCTCCCGTATTCATATGAAGAATACAGGAGATTGTTGTCACATGTAGCACACAGCCAGTACTTGCAAGACATTCCTGCAGTTCCTTTAAGGTTGCTGTAGCACTCTTAGAAGCTTCCCAGACCAGCTATCTTCTCGTCTTTTCATCCGGTTCTTGGTAATGTTTCTGTTGTGCCATATTTTCTCCACTTGATGTTGACACACTTCACCCTGTTCCATGGTATATCTAATGTTTTGGAAATTCTTTTGTACCCTCCTCCTGACTGATATCTTTCATTAGTGAGATCCCTCTGATGCTTTGAAAGCTCTCTGCGGACCATGGCTTTTGCTCTGAGATGCAACTAAGAAAATGTCAGGAAAACAGCTGAACTTTATTTGTAATTAATCAGTCACTTAAATGATGGCAGGTGTGAAATGACTTCAATTTAACATGACTTTGAATGTAATTCTGGACACAGCCACATCCCCAGTAATTAGAGGGTGTGCACACTTATGCAACCTGGTTATTGTATAGTTTTTATTTAAAAATGTTCCCCCTCAAAGATTTCCGTTTGCTTTTCAATTGAACTGTTCACATTATAGGTCACATTGAAAGTGGATAAATTTCTGACATGATTTTTCTTTGTCTCTTTTCTTTTACATCACAAAAACCAGGCATTTTCACCGGGGTGTGTAGACTTTTTATATCCACTGTATATGGACTGGATTCCATTTTCTGTATTTCTTCTGTATTTCCCCCCAGAATATATTCACATCATGATCGTGTTCCCTGCTTACAAATTGCATGCATCAACCGATGGTTTCATTGTAAATTATCAACTGTGTAACAAACTGACGTATTCCTGTAACTGAAAAATGCCTATCCAGGCAGGATGTGACAGGCATCGGCAACGCCTGAGCAGAAAAACACAATATTCTGATCATTGTCACTAAGTTCTTGTACATTGCAGCAACCCGGATGCAAAACCATGCATTTAAGGAAGGGAAATACCATTACTCACGTCCACCTGGTGTGATTTTGAAACCACTCAAAGAAACACAAAAAACTGGATTTCTCATTGCTTTACTTTTAATTGAACAAAAAAACCCAAAAAATAACAAATCCTTGAAAATATCTGCTTCACACTTATGCATACTGCCAGAGACAGTCACATGATTATTAAAAATATACAGTATATTCTTCACTAATTAAAATCTTAAAATAGAAAACAGGCATACAATACCAGGCAGACATTAGGTAATGAAAATGTATATTTTTCTAAAGAATCGTACAACTGCACGAGCTAAGGTATAAAAAAATACATTAAAATCTAATGTTAATAAATATGACATTAATACACCATTTAATATATGGCCTTCTTCAGCCTCTTCTGTGACACAGTTCTTTCAACAGTAAATACTTGATTTGCCGCATTTACAGACATTTGTTGTCAAATTTTAGCTGCAGATCAATCTTTGATTTTTTTTTTGAAGGGCAAAAAAGAAAACCTTTAGTAGAGAGGTATAGTCATCTTTATTCCTGACATTTATTTTAGTTTGACTTGAAAATCCTGAGCTGTTGGAGCGGCAATGAGTTAGTAATAGAACTACCAAAATGCATAGATAGCTACAGTCAACTCCCGTCCTGGTTACTGATGAAAAGATAACTCTTGAAGGCCACAGAAAGGAAGAATAATATCGCTGGATTATCAGTGGGTATAACTACAGTATTACTGTATCCCATCCAAAATGGTCTTCTCCTGTTTGGGTGGACTCTGCTGCACCACTGCCACCAAGCTGGGATATGTCCCTGTCGATGATCTCATTCACTGCAGAAAAGACACACGTTGGGTTAAGTTTCAAGGCCCTTGTTGCTTCTTACTCGTCAGTTGTTTCCGCCATCTGAGGGCAGCATTGGCCATCTTCTGAATCTCAGGCAAATGCCAAAGTTCAAAAGAAGTAAATGATACACGTAGCAGCAGGCCGACGCACAACACAATCCGTTGCCGATACATATTTCCTGAGCTTTAAATATCTCCCTTGACAGATGGCACACGACATTATGAGAAACGACCAGGGAGACATTGAGACATGGCCGAAAGTCTCTAGATGGTTGTGTGATGATGAGAACGTTCTGGAGGCTAATGAAAGTGTGGGATTCATGTGGAAGACTCTAGTATGCATTTATGACGTCTATTTATACTCCCCACAGTGCAACCAAAACACATGGATCAAATGTCCACACACAAACGACCATGTCTATTCCTAGCAAATCCGTGAAAAGGTGGCTTGTTTGAAACCCGAGCCATGTATGAGGGCTGATGATAGACAACATATGTAAACAAACAAAGCACCAAGGCCGCGCTGAGGGAACTAAAATAAACCATCCCTGGCTTTCTCAACCGACAGACTAGTTGGAAATCAGACAGATCCATGGCACCTGCTACTGTCCGCCATGCACACTTGCTGGACACTGTGATGGCTTAAAACGTGTAAGCAATTTCTTTGATCCCCTGGGCAAGGAACCCCCACCACAAAAAAAACATTCTTGTGCAAGCCAGTAATTCAATTCTGGAGAGCCGCATGCACTTTGCAAGCTGCATAGTGACTGCAAATGGTTTTCTTACTATTCTACCCAGAATGCCGTGTTCATGTGCTTTCTGAGTAGGGCTGGCGCTACATTTTGACCCCCTAAAGGAAGTATTGTTTGTGGGCCGCCTCTATGGAAGGATGAATACTAATTGGTTTGGGGCCTCCTTGAGGTTGGGCACCTGAACACATGCCCATCACATCAATCGACCTTACCACAGCTATACTACAGAGCAAGACAGGCAACTGCAAAGGCTACTTGCAACTTGATGGATGAATACGAGTCTGTCAAATAATATATTTGGGGGGTGGATTGGAAAAAAGTTAAACATATTTTCTGTATATTTACAGCAATATGGATTTTTCTAGTAGATTATTTAAAGCGCCTGCCACTCCTTGCAGGCCCCCGTTTGAAAACCTCTGGGCTCTACCAACCCACCAACAGTTTCAACATGTCCTTACCCCAGCACGCAACCAGGGCCCCTGCCAATAGCAAACCTGGATCGCAACGCGCGCAAACACTCATATGTATGTGTACAAGCAAGCACCCACAGAGATACAAGGGCACAGGGGCTGGTCATACAGCCCAGGAGGAAACCAAATAAAGACTAAGTGGACATATGGTGACACGAATACTGGGCCACAGTAACTGTGTGGTCGAGGCAAACACAGACCGGCCAGAGAGAGGTGATTAATTAAAAAACCTGGTGGGCATGGTGAAAGCATGAGAGCTTTATGGTTCATCGCCAGGCCCCTGAAGGCCTGTAATTACAGCCAGCTCAGTAGCCATTGGTTTCCGAACTGTAAAGTTCTTTCTGATTTTTCTTATCTGTTGTTGTACACGGACTCTGTTTCTGGGCTGATGTTTGAAGTACACTTGGAGAATAAAAAAAAAAAAGAGAAAGACCAGATAGGAGGAAGAACACTGATTATATTCCTAACTAATTCATGTTGTGTGGTGTGTGTACATACTAACACACCCCACACACATGCCCGCCCGCCATCCTGCCGTCTGTCTGTCTGTGATGTGCATTTTTATTTCCTGTTCAAACCTTCCCAACAGGGGGCCTCATGCCTCTTGCCGTTATTGTAAATATGTTTTCTTAATTAACTTGTATAATATACATCTTTTGAGCTGCTTACCGTCATCCAGTGTGATCTCCTGGAGCCCCATGGAGCCCAGAGACTGCGTCTCCTCCGGCTCCTGCTTGACGCTCACTCTCCCTGCCCTGTCATCGGTGAAGAGGGAATGAGGTGCTGGGAGACACTCCTGGAGGTCAACGCTAGAGGCCAAGCCGGCTCTACTGGGGGACAGGTGCCGCAGGGGACCCCCAGAGCAGGTTACCGCTGACAAGGAGGTACAGCAGGAGGCTGCTGCTCCAGGTGTCGGGGAATATGAGCCCGGCTGGTCCGCGGCAGGGTGGTAGCTCAGATTGTGCTCAGCCTGGAGGGGTGGCAGCTCGGAGGCAGACAGGGAGCAGTGGTAGCTGAGGGAGTGCAGGTGGGTTGCATTTTGGATGTTGGTGTCGGCAGACGGGGGGCCTGTGATGCCAGACAGATCAGGTCCAACAAGGTTCTGATACATCAGACTTTCCCTATGAGGGCTGGAGGCAGTTGGCCCGGGCTGGATAGACGTTGGCCGACTGGCCTGGGGCACGGCCGGGCCAGGTCTCACGGCAGAACTGGTTTGGCAGCTATAAGGCATA
This sequence comes from Esox niger, assembly GCA_016801105.1. NCBI lineage: Eukaryota > Metazoa > Chordata > Actinopteri > Esociformes > Esocidae > Esox > Esox niger. The sequence continues at coordinate 78,360 of JACXGJ010001359.1, read as the reverse complement.
TTGTGTTGTGTGGCCTGGTAGACGGGCCCAGTCTGGGGGTTTGGCATTGAATTCGGTGTTTGCATAGGACCTATCCGCTGGTAGCCCACTCCGGGACTGTAGCTGGGCTGATTGGGGGAGTGCTGAAGGGGGGAGGAGCCTGACGGAGGGTACGCCGGCTGCGAGGACGGGGCACAGGGCACCGGGCGACTGCCAGAGAACCCACTGGTGGCACATAGGCCAGGGAGGCTGGTGCAGGTGGTCAGGTAGGCGGAGTCTCGGTGCTCCTGCTTCACGCGCGGCGCCACGGCGGCGTGCTCGCTGGCGCTGGGATAGTGATCCGAAGACACGCCGGCCGAGTAGGTGAAGTTCAGTGTCTGGCTCCTTCTTCTCTTCCCGTTGCAAACGTAGAACTGAACCTGGACTGAAGATCTCACGGTGGTGTCGTGGTACGATGGGACCTCAACCACAATTCTGGACTGCCAAGAGAACGTTTAAAAAGGACGAGTCGTCCATTACAAGGTGTCCGCTGTCTCTACGGGGACTTGTTCAAGCAACTGTTGGGAGCGTTTCTACTTACTTTCTTACTCTTTTCTCGAATAACCTTTCCATCAACCTCCCACTGCGTGCGTCCATCTGGGTAGATAACACATTGCAAACAACATGTTGATTCATGACATGAATTTCCCTTTTCTGCACTGGTTCTGAACCGTCCCGGTAATGACCAAGTGGATAGAACATGTTCAAGCACAGTATGGTTTGGGTTGGCGCAACTGCGCGAAAGGGATGTATTAAATAGAAAAGGCAAGGCACTGAAAGCCTGTCTTACTGGGACAACCAGGCTACAAATCTTGAATGGACTCTGTAAACTCAATGCGTCGCTAGTGTCTCTTACCTGGGCCTTTCTCCAGGAAGATGACCTTTGACTCTGGGGAAATGTTGGAGCCAGTGATGACCATCTCCTCCCCCCCAGTGACCACGCAGCTGACAGGACTGCAGCTCTCCATCTGGGGAAGGTCTGTGGCTGAGCGCTGGGCTGCAAACCAGTAAGTAACAATAGATAACTATCTATTGGAAATGTCTATTTGATACACAATAATATAAAATAATATACTGTTACCATGTAATAATTGTATCCTACTGCCTATAAACAATTTGTTGCTTAGATACACGCCGGACGTTGTAAAATGATTTCAGTCAGGAAATGTGAAAGAGTGTGATATCCTCCAGTTCTAATGGTATGCATGTCACGACCAGCAATAGCCACTTGAATGCCACAAATGATAATGTTCGGTTTAGCACTCGGACTCCTTTACTATGGAGCCATGCTGTTGTAGTACATGCAGACTGTGGTTTGGCATTGTCCTGCTGTAATAAGGAAGGCCTTCCCTGAAGGAGACGTCTTCTGGATTGCAGCATATGTTGCCCCAAAACCTTAGTATATTGTTCAGCATTAATGGCAGCCTGCACAGATGTGCAATTTACCCATTCCATGGGCACAAATGCATCCCCATACCATAACTGATGCTGGCTTTTGAACTGTGTGCTGATAAGAAGACGGATGGTCCCTCTCCTATTTAGTCCAGAGGACACAGTGTTCATGATTTTCAAAAATAATTTCTCATTTTGATTAACCAGACCACAGGACTTCGCCTCAGTCCATCTTAAAAGTGCTTGGTGCTTGGGCCCAGAGAAGGTGGGAGCGGTTCCCAATCTTATTTATATGTGGTTTCTTATTTGCATGATACGGTTTTAACTTGCATTTCTGGATGCAGCAATGTACTGTGCCCACAGACAATGGTTTTCCTGAGTGTTCCTGAGCCCAGGCAGTGTGGTCCACTACAGAATCATGTCTGTTTTTAATACAGTGCCCCCTGCGGACCCGAAGATCACAGTCATCCAATATTGGTTTTTGGCCTTGTCCCTTGCATGCAGAGATTTCTCCATATTCTCTGAATCTTTTAATTATGTTATGTACCGTAAATGATGAGATCCCCAACTCTTTGAAATTTAACATTGAGAAACGTTATTCTTAAATTGTTGCACCATTTGCCTGCACAGTATTTCAGAGAGTGGTGAAACCCTCCCCATCTTTACTTCTGAAAGACTCCTCTCTGGGATGCTCATTTTGTACCCACTCATGTTGCCTAACTGTTGCCAATATACCTAATTAGGTGTGAGATGTTCCTCCAGGTTTTTTGGCATTACATAACTTTTTCAGTCTTTTCTTGTCCCCGTCTCAATATTTTTTAAACTTGTTGCTGGCACCAATTTCAAGTTTGGCATATATTTTTCAAGAATCAATAACAACAACAAACTCAGTTTTTGATATGTTGTCTTTGTACCATTTTCTATTGAATATAGGGTTTGAATGATTTGCACATCTTTTGGAAACAGGGTTGTACATAGAAAATACTCACAGCACTCCACAGGAATAGAGGCAGCTTGCAGACACAGGATCTTGCCGCTGGGCTGAGGTATAAAAACACGGAATGCCATTCGCACACGCGTGTTCTTCCGACCAATATCAGTCTCCCCCTTCCTGAGCTCAATGTCAGAGTTCCTCAGCTTCAGGATACCTGCACAGTCAATACTGTTGAGGCAGCAATACAGGCATTAGACAACTAACAAATATGAGGGGAAATAATAATAATTATTATAATAATAATCTGACAAGAAATCTTTTTTAAATGGTTAACAATTTTTTTATTTGACTAATAACTTAAATGCACATAATAAATAAAGACCACAATTCTTAAATAGTTCACAATCTAAATATTAACTTTAAAAAAAGTTTTTTCTTAAAAGTAATTACTGTAATATTCTGAAACTATGCTCTAGTGACTCATGCCTGCATTTCGTTGTACTGTTCAATGACAATCAAGTTGAACCTAATCTAATCTAGTGGAGAAAAAATTTGGATTAGATTATTTCACTGTAGAAGATAGTCACAGTTCCATGAAACCATATCAAGGTTGTGATTTGATTATGAAGCTAAAACCTTAATATTCAGCTCAAAACAAAGAGGAAAAAATCCCCGCTTTTGCAATTCTAATCGGTTCTAAATTGTCAAAAATGAATAGAATTAACAGTGGTAGCCATCTTAGATCACGATACCAATAAATCAGAACCACAAACATCATATCAGTCTCTGTGATGGTTGGAAATCATAAATCTTGCATAGTTATGACCAGTACCTGGTGGACATATTGTTTTCGGGAAGAAGAGGTATTTCCAGAACTTTAGTGCAGCTTATCACGCTTTCTTGGCAAGCAGTAGCCACCGTTTTCCCAGTTACTCGATGCACCTGGTAAAAGGCATGGGGTCTCAAGTAGCGATCATCTGCTGTTCCAATGAAAACCTGAAGGCTGACTGGCTTCTCGTTGTATCCAATGAGCTGTAAATGAAAACAAGCCATAGAAATCATAAAAGCATACCACTGCATGTATTGAGAGACACAATACGTTTACATTGCAAAGCCTTCTATAGGCACCCATACGCACTCGAGATGCTGCAACGGATGCCGGTCAATGAGAATCACCCCTCGATTTTTTTGCTGAAACATGTTTTGAAAGCAATTGGGGTCATCAAAATCAATTGAGGGGAAAACACAGCAGTGTGAGCTTGAAAAATGCCCAACCTGCCTACAGTATGTGACGTAAGGAGAGCAGTTAGTGGCATTACAGCAGACTAGAGAAATAAGCTATATGGCTTTAATACTTTAATAATTAGACCAACTCTAAATAAACTAGCTGGTTGGTTTACATTACATAGTAAAGCTTTGCTTATCTCAGCCTGCCATATGTTGTAGCCTGATCCAGATATGGAAGTCCAGTCTCACCAAATTATGTAAGTGGACACAGTGTCACAGAAGTGCTCTGCTACATGTTAGGTCATGTATTTTCACAGAAAGACCACTGGCAAATAGTTCTCAGCAAGATGTTATGTTAGGTTATAGCTTCACCACAGGCCCATTGGCAAATAGTGCTCGGCAAGATGTTTTGTTATGTTATGCTATAGTGTCATCGCAGGCCCATCGGCAAATAGTGCTCGGCAAGATGTTTTGTTATGTTAATGTCATCACAGGCCCATTGGCAAATAGTGCTCAGCAAGGTGTTATGTTATAGTGTCATCGCAGGCCCATTGGCAAACAGTGCTCAGCAAGGTGTTATGTTATAGTGTCATCGCAGGCCCATTGGCAAACAGTGCTCAGCAAGGTGTTATGTTATAGTGTCATCGCAGGCCCATTGGCAAACAGTGTCCAGGGATACAGCCCCAGTGCAGACCCACTGGCAGAAAGTGTGGTGCTAAATGTTGGCTAATACCTTGAGTACACAGTGTGAGATATCCTGAAACCAGAATATTTCCACTGAGAAATCAGAGACAGGGGTTCTTGTTATTCGTTTTTTACTATGATTATAACTTCGAAGTGACAGCACTCTAGAGTTTAAAGGTTGTGATGAATTATAGGAACCCATTAGACCTTAGATTCTCTGTCATATACTGAGTCACACTGAAGATAAAGTTAATGTCACCATGGCGTTGTGTGGGCAAAAATGCTAAATGGCTGCCTGAGGTCCCCTGGGGACCTTGTAAAAAAACAAAAGGTCCCGAGGGGATTCCACTCCTCTATCATACCAAACATAAAGCTCACAAATGTACAGCTATCACACATGAAGAAGAAAAAAAGTTCTACTCAACTTTACAGACCGTGGTCAATACAGTGTGAAAAACACTTCAGTTGAAATGTCGCTTCAACGGAAAACGGAAAACTCTGAACAGTAGTATCAAAACAACTTGTCGTGACAACCATACAGACGGAACTGTTTTCTGTTTTGTTGGGATCTCTAAGAAACCCTAAAAAGTTGTCTGTGTATCGACAGCACATCCTGTAGTTCTAGATGAAACCAGGACAGTTGGTCCTCCCTCATTGTACATTTACATTTTATAATGTGTCACGCTCCCTGGATTGAAATAGCATGCGTTTAACGAGACAAATAATATTAAGACCCAGGTTTAGTGCCATGAGGTTGTGAAAGACCCGTCACCTTGACTACAGGATGTCCTCCCAAGGCTGCCTTGACAGCACCCCGACTGCCCTCGGTCTCGTAGTGGGCCCTGTGGTGACCTCGCGGCTGCACATCCACCTTCAGCTCACACTGGCCAAACTGACTGGGCAGGGGCCAGTCCAGAGGGGGCAGGGACGAGGCTCTGGAAGGGGGGGCGAAGCAGGCTTGGATTTATATTACATTCGATTAAACTTCATTGTCACTGAACACTGCAACGATATGCAGTTAGCATCTAACCAGAAGTGCCGAAACTGAAGAGGGCAGAGATTTACAGAAGCCAGCAGAGTGAAGCACCCACCTGAACTTGTCCACTTAGAAAACCTCATTTTCCACAACAAAACCTCACTGTGATTTGCTACGGTGTGTGCTAATGTAAACAACTCCAGTGTTGTTTCTTATAAATATGCAGTCATTCAGAGTTTGTGTCAGAAATACCGTAGGTGTCGGCATTGTGTTTTTCACCTCAAGTTAAGCTCTCCTGACCCCTGTCCTTGCTAGGGTTGCTATGGTAGTACAATGACTGCATCATGCTGAGTGACCAGGGAAATTAAAATACGCTTTGAACTAGCGCTTGCAATGAATGACCAACATGCGCTGGCATGATTATAAATAACAAACCTGAAAAGGGGTGTGTTGCCAGGTTTGGGTTTGCTCCATGAGAAGTGTGAAGGAACGGAAAGAAAAAGTTCTTCAAAAAGGCCTTCTTGTTTCAGGCTCACCCCGGGCTCCTCTGCAGCAGAGTCTGGGTGAGGCAGTGCCACCGCTTGGTCTTCCAACCCCAGACCTGTATCCCCTTGCCCGGGCAGTTGACCCATGTGAGCCTGTTGGGAGGTCTTCCTGGTCTTGGAGGGTATGTCTACCTCAGGGTGGTTGTACAGGATGGCCCCCGTGGCACCAGGGCTTCCAACCACCCAGGTGTCCTCTGTTACACTTCCCCTGGGAGAGTGGCCTGGCGTGGGGCACGGGGACTGATGGGGGGAGGTCGAGGGTGACGGCCCGTGTCCGTAAACGTCCGCGCTGGAGTGACGTCGCTTCCCGCAAGGCGACGTGGGTCTGGAGCCAGACCTGGACGTGGGTCGAGGGTTAAGCCAGTTGTCCTCCGTGACGCTGTTCCGCGGAGACTGGCGAGGGGACTGGTAAGGCGAGAGGGTGTTCATGAAGTACTGCTGCTGCCAGAGCTCCACCCCAAACCCCACCGCGGCCTGGCCCTGCGGCGAGCAGCCCGGGGACGCCAGCGGGGACGCCAGCGGGGAGCTCAGGGTGACGCGGGCGGCCGCCTCGTTCAGCTCGGCCTCCACGTCGTCGTAGATGTGGGAGAAGGACTCGCAGGAGGACAGGTCGGACAGCCAGCTCCTGGACGACAGGCTGCTGCAGGGGCTGGGGTTCAGGGAGGACGAGTCCCGGTAACAGGGGTCCAGGGGCAGGTAAAGGTGATCCCGGGACCAGGACCGTTCACGGCTGCCATCCCCGCCGCCATACGCCCCGCCGACAAGCTCTGTGTTCTGGCTCGAGGCCAGCTCCTGGTGACTCTGGCTAATGGATGTGATCTGGATGCTAGGGCAGTCGAACGCCTTGGGGTGGATTCCCATCGGGCCACACCGGAAACTGTGAGCTCCGTAGCTGGTGCCGTGGTGAGGGTCAAACGCCTGAAGGGGAGCCAGGCTGGAGCCAGCTTGGTGGTGCTGGGGACTCTGTTGCAGGTCCTGGGCCAGGCCAACAGGCTGATTGACCAACGAGTGGCTGGTGTAGTACGATATGCTGTCATCTGGGTCTGTACCTAGGCATATGAAAGAAGGTACTAGGCAAATTCAGAGGGTGGTACATCTGAAATGCAAAGTTTCTAGACCATAGGCTACAGCAAATCAAAAAACAGTGACAGTCACAGCGGCAGAGGCTATAAACTGAAATAAATAATATTTTCTATTACTCATTGATTTGATTCAGACTGAGCATCCACAGGGAAATCCACTCAGGAAATTTAATAAATTCCCAGTTTCTTCATTACCAGTCTCTAACTGTGCAAAAGGCTAGAGAGTGACTGATTTTGCAAGGGTCTCTCTGGCTAGGCGATAGATTAACAACAGCAGTAGTCGCCAGGCTAATTCACACACACAACTGCATGCGCTTACAGCTGTCAACAGGGTAGCGGCCTACTATTAATATGCAGGTTCACACTAAACACACCCGCCCACACATTGTTCTGTTCTGGTCTGTACACAAAAATGCAAAGGAGAAATGATAAAGGGCTGATTGTGCCCTGATATGAGCACATAAAACAACTCCGTCGCGTTGACTTATTTGCAAAACTAATGAATGTAATGAATATAAATATTATCTGAAGCCACAGTGGCCCAGCTGCCCCTCAGGCTGGTAGTGAGAACATGTTGGCACCAGACTGATCTGCGGGTGCCATTTACAGCCTCTGGAAATAAGGAAGGAAACCGACAAGACATGGGCGGATGGCAAGCAGGGAGTGGGCGGTTATCACTTGGCTAACTCTACTCCATTACAGTAGACATCACCTTTCAGTTTCCACATCATCCAAGTGAATGACATTTGACCTCAAGTAAATTTCTCTTCAAACCCTTGGCAGAAAACTATCAATATGCAAGACAATAAACATGACGAAATTTTCAATATTATAGTATTTCATACTACAAGTAAATAGCTTCATATTGACCTACTGGGACTGTTTTATTTGTTAAATGCTTAGTGCTGCATGACTAAATATAATCCGATGCAATTTACAACTGTATAATAACCTCAACATCTTTCAAGATGTCTGTTGATATTATGCAAATTCTCAGTGTAACCATATGGGACACTGAAAATTGTATTTTAGAGATATGTCAAAGATGTCAAATTCATCTGACAGTCTAGGCTTATTGGTTTACTCGATCGATAGCCTACCCCACAGGCTCCTTACAGAGAGAGCAATACTACAGGCTACAGTCGTTGTTCTAAAACTTCAGATTACAGACCAACCAACGCTAAATAGGCACGGCATGGTTAACTTCTTAACAGCGGATACATAGTTGCAATATAACAAAAAAAACTCACCTGCGGGGCCTAGCTGTTGTTGCGCGTCCTCCCCGAAAATAAGTCTGAAGTCGAGCTCCTCATTGCTACTACAATTTACAGTACTCATTCGGTCTGACAAGTCGGTTCTTTATACGCGGGGTGTTTCAAAACTGCATTCAAAATGTTTAACGACACCACAAAAAGCGGAAATTACCTTTGTTTTGAGTGTATACCGCGACGAGCATTATCCGAAGTTGTAAATAACTGGAGCGAATCCAAAATGCGCGTAACCTCCAGAGTGCATTTACGACGATAGTATAATCGGGTTACTTCAGGAGTTATACTCTAAAAATAAGTGGATGCAGAAAGTGGTTAGCACGTAGATAGTTACTCTCGATGACCCACGAAGTAACAGTCTTCTCACTAAACTTCCACATCACAAAAGCATTACAGGCAGCTCCGGTCATGACGTCAGCAAAATCCACCACCCGGCATAACCCGTACAGTAGCTGGTGAAAGAGGGTTGGCCTTCTACTGTACTACCAGAACAATAAACAACATAACACATTTACGTTGGGAAAGCTGCAATCAATGACACGAATAAAGATAGCGTTAAAATCAAACTTTTTAATTAAAATTAACAAAGTAACCATCCTCGGATCCATTAACACACCCCGATGCGTGTAATGAAAATAAATGTTCACGGTTGAACTACGATAAACGAGTTCAACAAGGGGAAAACAGATAAAAAGCAAGTATTCCTAGATTTTTAAGGCCCCGCGACAGACCACAATATATTAAATACCGTCTTAGATAACGTACTGTATTTTAACAAATCCTGTACTGCCCTCCTCTGGTAATACGTTTTCAGCTCAATGAATGTACCAACTCAGGTCAATAATAAATGTTACAAAAATAATAACTTAAAAAACAAGTTGCATAACATTCTGCAATCATGGTGATGCATGTTTGAAGAATATTCCAGCCATGAAATACTCAAACAATAAAGACACTGGCTCACTGTTAGATGCTCTGGTTGCAATATTTCCTCCAATCAGCTCCTGTATGAACGACCCCCCTCATTGGGAAGAACTGACCCCTGTCACCAGTTAATATAGAATGTGCATGCTGCTGTATGACGGTGGTAAAGTGTTCATCATTTCACACCGTGGGGTTTTTACACCGTGCTGGTCTTGGGCGTCACACCGTTTGGAACTGATGATGATCCGCGGCCCACGCGTGGCTCTGCTGGGTTTTCAGACAAGGGTCTTTTCCTGGCTCCACATTCTACAGTGGCGTCCTCCGCGCTTCGGGAGGCATCCTTCCCCTTCTCCTCCTCCCTCTTCCTCTTGCCTACCAACCCAGAGTAACCTTCACCAACCCTCCCCTCGGGCAGACCCAGGACCCTCAGGCAGACTATAGCAGCAGCCTGCTCGGCAAACTTCTTTGACTTTTCCCTTTAGGGATGTAACAAAAGACAAAGTGTTATTGCATTGTAATGAAGTGTTATGTAGCATTATTATGTTACGACACTGTTCACTAACTTGGCGTCTCATTAAATATTAGCTATAAACTCACCACAGAGTGGACCTGTACTTTTTTCCTGCCATTGTTACTATAGATTGGAATGCCCGGTCCTGAGCGCGCTGTACCTGAAAACATCCCACACAGTGCATCCTGTTAGAAACTTCCACACATGAACAGACAACACATGTTGTGTCCTCCGCGGACTCTGACATCAATGGCTTGGATGTATGGAAAAAGACCGTAAGTATTTAAGTAGTCATCTTACAGTCTCATATGCTGGTTGCCCCAGGTTCTCCTTACGGCTCCACTCCAGCAGGAACATCTTAGGGCTAAATTCACTGGGGTATTTCCTCCTAGAAGACAAACGTCACACTCCAGTGAACATGCGCAGCTACGAAAATGTCTATTATCAGTAAGATTTAAAGTCAAAATAACAGTCAGCATAGGGAGTAGTGCTGCAGGGACCAAACCAGGGAGAGGTGGAAAAACCAGATGCAAACGAACTCGGAACGAACCGCTCAAATTTGACGCGCATTGTAGTGATGTCACCGTCAAGAACAGGGTGGTTGGGGTCACTGTGGTTAGTCTGGATGGCATCCCTTCTGGTTTGTAGTTCTGCCTGGGTCTTCTTGTAGTATTCCTGCAGCCCATAAGCCTCACTGGAAAAAAACATTGGTGTATAGATTAAAACCCAGACATCAACTACGAATAGCAATACTACTGTGTTCGACTGATTAAAATTGACTCCTTTCACCATGACAACCACTGCTCCTGGTTTAGGATTTTCCACCAATTGGTTCACCAATATAATTCTATACTACTGACTCTGGGGCCACTGTAGCATTGGTTAAAATCCAGACTTTGCTTTTTCAGCAATAACCTATTCAGCCACATTCTCTATCATATAAAGCAAGTAACAGAAAATATACAGTCCCAGTAATTTTTTTCATTCCAACCCCCTAATCAGGGGGTGCAATTAAAGATGAGGTAGAACAGAAAAGATAAGTCCCTGATTATGGGGTTGCAATGGAGAACTGGCCTCAAGGGAACATATTTCAATACTACTGATCTACAATACGAAATGTTTTGTAAATGTTTGACACTGTTTCGTTTAGTACATGATGTGTGTCATAACTCATAAGTTGTAATGCCTTTACTATAATTCTACAGTGTGAAAAATTGTAAAACTAAATATATACACCCTTGAATCCAAACTTTGGACTGATACTGCATATGATAAAAAATAACGATATAGGTTAATCTACAGAATAGTATTTGAAACATCATACACATTAGCTTCATTAATAGAATAACACTGAAACCGAACAGAACGGAAGAACTGTAACTGGAGTATACAGCTCAAGTTCTCAGGCTTCTTGGCTGAAATGATGTGTACCAGATCTCTTCATTGGTTTGGGCTGACAGCAGTTGCTTCCCCAGCGGAGACTCGACCTTCTCTCTCAGAATTTGACACAGGCAGTACTTTGTGTTGAAGGCATGGTTGTCATAGCGGACGGCCTAGAAACACCAAAAAGCACAAGCCTTTCTTAGTGTGAATCTAGCATGACACAGTTCCTAATTCGCTTGGTAAATATGGCATAAAGTCGTTAATCTTGGATTTACATGACACGCCATATGTCAATCATCGGATTAAAATACAGGCCTTGGTTTTCCTTAACTCGTGACATCACAGTGGTATTTGATACGGAGCATTTTTTGCATTTACATTTCAGTAAGGCTTCAGCCGTGAACTCACATATTTGAGGTACTCCTTCATGACCTCGTCCACGGACAGCAGTCCCTGACTGCGGAACACTGATGGGTTCCACATAGCCGCCCTGGCAACCATCACCGAGGACGCGCCAGTGGCCTTCCGGAACTCCTCAATGTCAGCGTAGGCTTTGATCAGGTCCAGAGAACCGCCACTACACAACAAGATGGAACGGTTAGGTAGACGTATATCCTCACATTCCTTTCACGGCAACTAGCGACGGGTGCCGATTCATCCGTGTTCGCATGGCCTGGACACTCACTTAGCAATGACAGGAATGGACACAGACTCGGACACGGCCCTGATGATGTCACAGTGGACAGGGTGTCTTGGTCTTTCATCTTTCAACCTGAGGAAGAAAAGACAGTCATGAAACCCTTCCGATACGCACGACCACAGAGAAGCAAAATGTGCCATAACCGGCCAAAACTCATCATTATTAATCAGTAGACATACGGTTTTGTACCCAGAGTCTAAAAACCAATACAGATGAATGCAAAACGACAAAGTGCATGTTAAGGACTTTACCTTCCATGCACACCAATAGCAGAAACTCCTGTCCCCTCAATCCTCTTGACCAGACTAATGGTCTCCTCCAGCTGAAAAAACAAACACCGTGGTCAGTATTCCCCTCTCCAACACGTATTAAATGTGAGCTTTTAATAATTTAACCCAAATCCTGAGAGGAACATCAGCTAAATTACTAAAACGGCCACGTATGTCTACATCAGAAAGGCACTTTTAATGGTCTTAAAAGATTTTAATGGTCACATGTCTGATGAACAAGGGTCAAATATCATGTGATATCGGTCCCATTGCCTTAAAATAAAATGCCATTGCTGTTTAAACTTACCGTGGGCAAGATTCTGATTTTACACGTCACTGGTTTGGACACTCCTCTTACAAGGGTTCTAAGAATCTGAAAAGAGACAAAAATAATAATGAATGTAAAATCAAACCATTATACAACTACTGGAATTTTGATTTGAGTTCACGGATCATTGTGCAGAAGAGAGAGGCTACTAACTGCTTCAATTTGGTCAGGGTTTGAGAGGAGAGCAGCTCCCATCCCACCCTGCAAGAGACACAGAGGACCAGGAATTCAGGTGACATTCACCTCAGTGTGGGGACCGGATATAGATGTGAACTGACATTAAATGGTGCTTGACCGATACTGTGTCATCAATAGCTCACCTTAGTGGAGTATTCTTTAGGACAGCCCATGTTTATGTCGATGGCTGCCACATCATTCTCCCTGCAAAGTACGAAAAGGAACACATCAGAAAATAAATAGGTGAAGGGCTGTAAAGGTTTTCCCATTTACCTGTGAGATAAAACTGACTTTAGGCCCTCTCAACTCTAATTACAGACAGTATATGCTTACATATTCTTTCGTTTATTAAACTGGAACAGAAAGAATATATCCACAATAGTAGGAGAGTGTTCAGTACTCACACAAGCCGGGCTACAGTAAGCGCTCTGTCCGGGTCCGCAGTTCCCTGGAGGTGATAGTTAATGTTGGGCATTGAACAACAATTTGGACACAGGGCTAAGGGTTCCATTGAAATCCCCATTAGCCAATTCTACAAACACGATAATTTTTTTACATTACATTGTGCTAAACTGGTTAAAAGGGATTGCTGTTGAAGGATCCAAGATACCATCTTTCACGTTACAGAGGGACATGAATTGTGTGTAAATTTCCCAAGATGGTGAAGGCTAATGAGTAAGGCATACCATCTGTAAGACAACATGCTCTTTCTCCTTTTTGCAGGTCCTAAACATAACTCTCTCATCAGGGGCCACAAAATCCACTGTCTCCAAGACCTCTGCAAATTAAACACAACACACACACAACCATCTTTCTCAGGAATTGTGAATGTTGTATCTATAATGAAAGACGAAAGAGGGTAAGTAATAGACACCTACCATTGACAACTCTCTGACACTGTGCCATTTTTATGTCAATCAGCTCCTACAAAACATACACACTTTATTTAATAGTAATGAAAGACAAAGGTTTCACTTGATCAACTGAGAGTCAAAGCCATACAAACAGGCTTAACCGAATGTACCATGAATCACACCTCAACTGACCCTACAATCCAGTGCCAACAGATTTACCTCAGAATAAACCATATCAACCCCATAACCCAGTGCCAACAGATTTACCTCAGAATACACCATATCAGCCCCATAATCCAGCGCTAGCAGTCTCATTGGTAAGGTGCCAACACGCACCATAGGAGCCAGTGCATTTATATTTCGGAAACACAGGCTGCCAACTGCTCTGGCCGTCATGTTTTCTTTGTTCGCCTGGTTCAAAAACAGAAAGGAAACAACAACATTCAGTAGAGTGATTAGACCTTGGTCCTCCAAGAAATAACACCATAGATTCTTTAGACACCACAGAGTATTCTCCATCCAACTCTTGCCTCAGCTCATACAGCTGTGGCCATAAGTAGTGTCACGTTTGCACTTTCTTCAAATAAGAGGCGACTCTGGGAGGCTGGCCTTCTAGGCAGAGTTGCAAAGAAAAAGCAATCTCTCTGACTGGCGAATAAAAACTAAAGATTAGAAATTATAGTATTTAATGATGCTACCAAAATGGAGTGATAGCCTTCCTTCTACATGATCCCTTTCATCCTAAACAAATCTCCCATTTCACCACGACCAAAGCACCCCCAGAGAATTACATTGCCTCCACCATGCTTGACAGATAGCCTCATGTACTCCTCCAGCATCTTTTCATTTGGTCTGCATCTCATGAATGTTCTTCTTTGTGATCTGAACACCTCAAACACAGTTTTGTCTGTCCATAAAACTTAATGGGCCTCTGTATGCTCATGTAGATACTCCATTAAAAATCAGCGGCTTCCAGCTACAATAGTAATTTACTACATTAACAATGTCTACACTGTATTTCTGATAAATTTATATCATTTCAATTGACAAAAAAATGATTTTCCTTTGAAAACTAGGACATTTCTATGTTACCCCAAACTTTTAAACGGTAATGTATATCTGAAGGACAACTTGAATTTTTCTGTGGTTTTCTCCAGTCTCATTGTAGTAGGCACAGTAACAAAAACAGTCAAGAGAGAGCTACTCACATCTAAAACATTGAAACGGTGGAATCTATGCAACAAGGCTGCTTTGAGAACACAGACTGGAACATGTTCAGAGACTTATTCACCCAGGACAAGCACCAACATTGAGAAACATACATCAGCAGTCAAAGGCTTTAATAGGAATTGTGTGGATAATGTTGTTCCCACATATTTTGGGGGGATATATCTTAACAAAGATATTGATCAGAGAAACTTAGATCATATTGCAAACCTTTACCTCAGCTTTCAATGTCATTCTACAACACCTCAAAAAAGGATACAAGATAACTAAATACAAGGTTTTCAAATCCATTGACGATGTAAAAAATAAACACAGACTGAACCTTCAATCTACAGAACAGAGAAAAATGTACTGAAAAACCTGAAAAACTGGAAGAACATAAAAAATGCAGATGTTTCAAAACAGGTGTATGGCTTGAAACATTTAATCAATTGCCCTCATATGATGCTCTGCGGCATTTATAAAAATGCTGAGCAGGCCCAGTTGTCCTCAATTTTGGAGAAAGATGGCAAGAGGAAAGAATATAAGTGGCTGAAGTAATACAACATTTGCTGTAAAACAGAGCTTTCAAAAGTATTGGCACACCTACAATAAATATTGTAGGTGTGCCAGTACTGTTATCCACTCCAGCCAGCAATGGAGTGGATAGCAGCACAGAGCCTCATCCTGTAAAGTTTGCCAAAAATGTGCAAACATTTGGAGGGATCTTGAACCCCCACCCTCCCCCTCCTTAGTATTTAGGGGAATTCATTATGCCATTGTGTATAACAAAAGCCCTTTGTTAATGTTATGTATAATGGAGTGAATTAGAGGTCAGTTACAATGAATTTGGTGTTAGATATTTAGTGATGGATAATGTGCATAGGTCACTTATAAAAACAATTGGAATAAGATGCAAAGCTGCTCACCACTTGAGGTGGAACACACAGTTGGGTGAGGTGCTTAGCAAGTTCAGCGATCAGCTCAAACTGTTTTATTTTATACAAAAAAGGCGTGAAGTGTCAACTTGAAGAATCTTTTTGAATTAATTAGTTATTGGGATTGGATAATTTAACATAATGACGGCAAGAGGTGTTGACTTCAGGCTAATTACTGTTATGTATCTACCGGAGTCCAGCGTTCGATAGGCTGATATTGAGGAAACTGTTTTAAGATGGGTTTTGATACTAGGGTCTTCTAGATAAATTGATAACAGCGGTTCTGGATTGGTATTTTCAGCGGGGGTATATCCAAGTCGGAGCTAGTTTTCCCCCCGAACTTCTAGTTGTATTGATTTTCCCCCCGGAACTTCTAGTTGTATTGAGTTGTATTGATTTCTCAACGTTTCATTTTCCTATGAACGCAGCCCAAGAAGCTGACCAGTCTATTCTGGGTGCAAATGTTAGCGGTTTTCAGATTATGTAATTCAATAACAACGTGCTGAGGATGTTTCATTAATTCTACGATCTTTTCAGAACTGGCAAATATGTCAATTTTTCGCAGTGTTTACAAAACCTGATGGGGGGACGAAGACTGTACGGTGCTACTTTGGGTTGCTGGTGTGGCAGTTCATGTGCGTTCATACAGAAAAACGTGTAAGTGGCATATATGCTGCCCGTAATACAATTGCACTTCAGATTTTTTTTGTTTGAATACATTATTAAAATAACTCACCATCATCTAAATACATGGAATGTAAGTGCTCTCTTCATTTGTAGATCCGATAGACGCGTGTTGACAGCATACTTTTACACTCTACGTCATCAAGCCTCGACGATTTGATATAGAAATACAGCGCATAGAACCTCAAATGCAGTTTAAAAATACACAATTCTTTATAAAACAATATAGCTTCTATAGTGTAATTTACCCGCTGTATAATCCATCGGAACATAATAAAAATATCAACAATAAAAGAATGTTTATGGGACACATTATTTATATTATCCGACTGGCAGTTATTGGTATAGACAATCATATCAGATCAACATTTTCTACACAGCATTACTGGTACATGCAGTTAACTTAAATACAAACAAATGTTATTTAAAGTTGAATTCTGTAGGTTCTCAGTGCGATAGAAGTATTGTCCATAACATATCTGCATTAACAGTGGAATGACAGTGTTTCACAACATTTTGATACTACATATGTACATACTCTGGGTGCACAAAAGAAAGTGCATCCTAAAATTCAGAAATGTATATTTGTCACACCAGTTCACTCAATTTCTGTTCAAGCGAGAAAACAATCACTGAATATTGTAGTTTGTGCCATCTAAATCACTTTTTTAATGCTACGAGGCAATCCTCAGTGTTGAGAATGAGGACTGGTTATCTTTCCACAAATTCATATGTCGTGGCCAAGTGGCATCTTATCTGTCTTGTCTGAGTTTAAACACAAGGGATTTGCCAGGAGCATAGCACCATGCCTCCCATTGATCCCTTTGAAGATAAGTAGGGTTGTTCCTGGATGGTCCCTGGTCGCAAGGCCAAATGCTCCACTCATCCCTCAGGTCAAAAGGGCAAATCCTTATTTCCCAGGGCAGTGATGGGACATTGCTCTGCATAAAGTGTCCTTCAATTAGTGTCCTTGCTGCATAGGCCCATAGCATGCTCAGTGATGTGAAAGGGAGTACTTGAATGTTTGAGACTGGAGACACGATCACAGTCAGAGGACTTAACTGTTTCAACTAGAGACGTCAGTGCTATCGATCAGTCTAAAACCAGAAAGGTTCGTTTCAAAGATACTTTTGGACGTATTGAAATTATTTCAGCTTTTGGGTTACACAGGCACAAGCATACAGTACCACTAATGTAGGCAAGGAAACAAAGCAGACAGTCCATGAAGTTAGTCATTTCAGATAGGTATTTGATTTATTGTGCTATTATTGTTATTTTCCTGATTTACAAAATGTGCACTAAAATACATTCCAGTTAACAGTCCCAAGTACCGAACCCATTGAAAACACCTTATGCTTTACAAATAATTTACAGTGTAAAATCTCTTTAAGATCACTCTAGAAATCAGAACTAAACTGGGTGTAAAGTAGTAAGGCAGCTTGCATAAGCACTCTGTTTTACCTGACTGGCTTACTGCAGTTGGAGCGAGAGAACTCCGACTCGTTATGATATTCTAATCCTACATCATTATCTGGTTATTGGCATAAAACATTTTCCTTGAGTAATTTTTCATATCAAACATCGTATCTACCATGTACAATGCAGTAACTAATCTATCAATATAAGCAACTTGATATGTGTGTTCATTAAAAAAAATACAACATATACCTTTTTTTTTACAGTAAGTCACATGGCCAGGCCATCTGACGAACGCATGATGGTTAAAGTGCTCTATTGAATGGCAGTACAGTACTCCACTGGAAATGCAGGAGCCTTTTGTGTTTTGTCAGATTTCTAGCACACCTAAGAATGTTTATTTTAAGTGTGGCAGACAGTTGAATCAAAAAATAAGTTAGCAAACTTGAAATTACAATCTTGGTTAAGAAACAAGCGTTAGCAAGGTGCATAAACAAGAATTTTGTGACCAGTTTCACTTCCACATAACAATAGTACAAATTGGAGCTTGGGTCATTGAATCAGCTGTGAACATAACAGTTCTGTGTGTATTTTTAATACATAAAATTAGTAGTATCAAAGGCAGTTGCAAGAGTTAAACATAAACTCAGTAAAACATACAGCATTATGACCTTTAATTATCACCTACATCCTATTTAGCGTTCAGCAAGCAGCAGCAGTAAAGGCTGCTGCTTGCTAAAAAGAAGCTTTCAAAAGAATAAAGACAAAGGCTCTGAAGGCTATCTTCAGATTATTTTCCCGATTCAGTTCCATTGTTATTTCACTGTGAATATGTTCTCAGATCAGAGAAAGTCTTGGCATGTGGCAAATTAACAACAGGCTAAAAGCAGTTTATGAAAGACAACAGTGCTTTTCACATTCCAAGGAACACACAAAGCATAGGGAATTCCATAGTATGTTAATGTTAATGGTTTCCTTATTTTCCCCTGTAAGGCACGGTCATACACTCTAATTCTCAGGTTGATACAAACAAAATACTGCCAATGTTGAAAAGTTACAGAAAAGGCGCAAAAAGTTCCTCAGGGCATATGAAGTCAGTTTCAAAATGTGATACTGTTGGCATTAGCTTGTTGTACTGTAAATGATGAAACGGTACAAAATTATAAGAAGAAAAATACAAGTGGCCCATGCATCAAAAAGCAGGAAATTCCACTTAGCTGTAAGGAATTTGATTGATACGAGTCTCAGGTGACCAGAGATCAGACCAGGGTCTCCAACATAAGGAAGGGCCTCTGTCTGCACTTACATAGTGACTCAGTATACATAAAGAAAAAGAGAAGACTTGAAGGCAACAAAAATAGTTTAAGAATTCCCAGAGAGAGTGTCAGAAGATTTGTTGGGCCATTCTTCAATTGGACTGATCTCGATGGGGTCGAACTGGGGAAAGACCACGAAACACAGCCTCTGTGCCACATAAGTCGCTGATTCTGTGAGAAAACAACAGAGGCTCAACCAGACCACTAAGGTAGGGTTCATTCTAAATTCCACATATCTGGGTCTACTTAAATAAGGAAGGTTTAACACTGGTTATATTCAGTACCAGTCCAAAATCTGGACAAACCTGCTCATTCAAGTTTGGTCACACAAACACATGTCTATTGTTTTACTATTTTCCAAATCGTATAATAACAGGAAAGACATCCAGACTATGAAATAACATATGGAATCGTGCGGCAACCAAAAAGTGTTCAACAAATGAAAATACATTCAGATTCTTCAGAGTAGACGAACCTTTGCCTCGGTGACAACACTGCACACTCTTGTCGTTCTCTCAACCAGCATCACGTCTTCACTACTATGCTAAGATGTGCAAAATACTCAAACTAATGTGACACCTTGAATGAGTAGGTGTCCCACCTTCTGACTGGTACCATGTATACGTATATATTACAGACAAAGAGAGCCCCAGATCGGCAAGTCGGATCATGCGTTGTTCAGGACCAAAGAGGGGGACACTCACCAATGAAGTCGTAGATACACTTTGGCTTTGTTTTCCAGTGCACCCCTAGAAAGTAAACCGGCACTCCAGTGAGCATGATGACCAGGCCAACGCCACACACCACTGGCTCAGAATACAGACTGAAGCCCAGCAACAGGGCCCAGAACAGCAGGTAGCTCACTGGGACAAGCAGATTTACCTGATGGGGAAGAAAGACGTTTTTTTAAATAATCTGCCCAGTGAAGAGGACAGAGGCAAGAGCTGCTTCTACGCTGTTTCAACACTTGATTAGAACAGTTACACCAACTGACGTACTGCCACATGACATGACCACAGTTCTGCTCGTCACGTCACGGCCATAAATGACCTGCGGGAGTAATATTTAGTAATACCTTAATTGGTCTGTAAAGTTTGGGCTTCTTCCATCTGTAATATAGCAGGCCTGCGATGGTGACTCCATACGAGAGGTAGTTGATGAAGGACACATAGTTTATCAGGTTATGGGTCTCTCCTATGCACAGGATCACTATAGTGGCTGTACACTGAAAGAGAAGGAGGGGAAGAGACGGGCAAAGGGAAGAAAATGAGAAGGGAAGGGAGACATGTGAGAGGGAAAGAGACAGAGAGAGAAGGAAAGAGCCATGAGTGAGGAAAAGAGAGAGAGGGAATGGAAGAGAGACATGGGAGAGGGAAAGAGACAGAGGGAATGGAAGAGAGACATGGGAGAGGGAAATAGAGAGAGGGAAGGGAAGAGAGACATGGGAGAGGGAAAGAGACAGAGGGAAGGGAAGAGAGACATGGGAGAGGGAAAGAGACAGAGGGAAGGGAAGAGAGACATGGGAGAGGGAAATAGAGAGAGGGAAGGGAAGAGAGACATGGGAGAGGGAAATAGAGAGAGGGAAGGGAAGAGAGACATGGGAGAGGGAGAGAGAAAAAGAGAGATTGTATTCAGTTGACCAGATATAGAAAAGGGAGAGATTGTATTCAGTTGACCAGAGAGAGTGTTTGTGTTTCGAACAATATGGTCCAGAAATGCCCAAAAGAACAGAATAGTAGAGATGTCTTACACAGCACAGGAGAGCTGGGATCGGGGTACATTTCTTAAAATGGATCATTGCCAGCAGGCTAGGTAGATGTCCCTCTCTGGCTCCAGAGAAACACAATCTAGACACAAAAACATACAGGACTTATAGAGCCAAGTACAATAGATGGTGAATAGTGGACTGAGACACAGCCCCTAGAGGACCTTTTTCCAGTTATCGACCCCACCATCACCTTGAGGATGTGAATAGGTAGCCGTTGATTCCTCCGAATGTGGACAGCGCCACAGAGATGGGCATTATGACCGAGAACATTCCCAGGAGCTTCTCTCCAAACGTCTGCAGCAGAAAATAAGGGATTACATTAGGATACACATTCCTCTTATCCGCCCTCTGTCTAGATCAAGGGCCATTACTGTTTCAGTAAATAAGTAGAGGACACCTCTGTTTGCTCTGCTACCCAAACGTATTGCTTACGCATAACGCCATCCCTATGGTCATTTATTATCTACAGTTAATACGTTACTATTTCTGCAACACAGTCCCATTCTAACCATTGTGAGTGGACACAGACACCCATGGGCTGGCCCATAGCCATAACAGACAGTTAAATCAACAATTTGAATAGTTGTCATTATCTTTTATACTCTGATTGGCCCGGAAACGATCCAATCATTGATTACTTTGTTTTGTAGACAACCCTAATTGTAACGTCCCAGAAACAACCTGAATCTAAGAAGTCTCACACTGAAGTATTTTTCCAAACAATAGAGCAGCAATTCAGTTGCAGATTTTCAGGAAACACCTATGTGGACATGTTTTGTATCAATCAATAAAGTGACAGCTACACTATAACATACAGTAAGCCAGGCTTTTTTTGCAAAGCAAACAGTGTTACTCACAACGGCCACAGCGTTGGATGAGAGCAGCTCCTCGGGTGACATGGCGGAGAAGTAGGCGATGTTGGTGAGCGTGTACACAAAGGTCACCAATGGGATGGAGATGTAAATGGCACGAGGTAGGTTCCTGATGAGGTAATCAACACTTCACAAAAATGACTAATGACGTCATCCACACTGTACACAAACTACTAATGAGGTAATCCACATGACACCCAATCTACGTACGAGGTCATCCACACTGTACACAAACTACTGATGAGGTAATCCAAATGGTACACAAACCACACAATCGTCTCATAACTCGTTAGGAAATCAAGGCAGCTTATAACCAATGTACGTCCTATAATGCATAAACAAGACTTTAACGCATTATAGAGAGCATTCAGAAATGTACAGACATTTCACTGTATCGTTAATAAAAAAAATGTCAATATTTTCAAAAATATACCACCACAAAATCACAACATAACTCCACAATGATGGCTTTCATGCATACACAGCCTGGTTGGGTATTGACACAGCGGTGCATGATAGATGCAAACAGAATAGAATGTAAAAGAGGGAACATTTGATTAACCAGAACCTCACCGTCGCGGTTCAACTACTTCCTCGGTGACATAGTTCAGGAAGTTCCATCCGCTGAAGGCGAAGGAGGCCTGGAGGAAAGCCAGAGCAATCTGTCCAACCGACGGCGTTCTGCTGAACTCAAAAGCCACCTGAGGCGTCAGACCCTCGTAGTTTCCTGGAGATATAGACTTACTGTCACTGTCTAGGCAGATGCTTAATTAAAACAGCAACTAGCCTCTGATCATCAACAAACATCACATTCACAAGATCTATTTTACTTGTGTTAACTATACACCTCTGTGATAAAAATGTTAAAGGAGCTGTTGACCTTCTGTTAAGTGGATTGTGCTCAGCAGGCGCAAAAAACAACAGAAAGCAGTCAATAGAGAGTTACTATTTGAACTTCCTGTATAAATGACCCTTGTTTTCGTTTTCAGTTGCAAAATGTCTCGTTACAGTGTGTACCAATGAACACAACCTAAAATCCAAACCGTTCCAAAGCCTGTGGATCTCACCCTTGCAGATCTGCACTAGGCCAACCACTATGATGAGACCCAGGGCAGCCAGCTTCCCCACCGTGAAGACATCCTGGATCCTGGTGGCCAGACGCACACTGGAGCAGTTCACCCAGGTCAGGAACACTGAAGACACATCCATGCACACAGGCACACCCACGTTTACTAAGCTATCTGAATGGGGAACCCAATGTGGACAGCAATGTAAAAGTAGGACGAATAAGGTATCACTTTGAAACTGGGTAGTGCATCATCGGTGTTCCTCTTGTCAGATCTCCTATACCTTGGAGGGATCTATTTAGAACTTGTTAGAATTGTCCAGATCAACTAATGCATTAAGGTCATATCACTATCATGGAAACAATTTCGGAACCCCTGCATTTAGGCAAGCATTTTAGTGAAAAAAACGGAATATTGTTTAAGCCCAGGTGTAGAATACAGAAGCTTTACCAGGTTATTGTGTATAATTATTTGTCAGAAGTTTGCCCTCACATAGTGGATCTCTTGCCCAGTTGTAATGTGGCATTAGGGACGTCAGCCAAGCTGTGGGGCGTAATGAGGCATGGTCTCTTCTGCTCCGGGCTCACGTCTGGGCATATGGTGTTGGTGGGGTGGCAGCGTCCTGGCAGTCGCCATGGAAGCCGGAATGTGGGAAACGGTAAGTCAAAGGGGTGGGCACGATTGTTTCAGCTCGTCCATCACTGTCATTGGCTTGCCTCTCTCTCTCATGGTGGCCTTGCACTCAAACACAAAGAGGAGCTGTCAATGCCCCCAAAACAAACCGCTTCCGATGAAACTGAACAAAACCCGGAGAAGACATGGAGGCGGGTCCCTGAAGACGCTGAGCTCACGTTTTCTTCAGACAGTCAGCTTACAATACAAGTGTGAATAATGTCCCCTAAAAGCAGCAATCAAACAGCTAAGGGCCACAG
Source organism: Esox niger (assembly GCA_016801105.1). Classification (NCBI taxonomy): domain Eukaryota; kingdom Metazoa; phylum Chordata; class Actinopteri; order Esociformes; family Esocidae; genus Esox; species Esox niger. Next base: position 54,889 of record JACXGJ010001359.1, on the reverse strand, counting down.
CGCTGTTGACTTGTTGGCTGTTGACTTGTTGGCTGTTCCATGACTCATGGTACATTTGTTCACGTTTTCTCTACTTGATGGGTTTCTGTGGCGGTACATTGCAGGTCCTCACAGGAATAGTGCATGTAGATCTATTATATCCACTTTGGTAAAAAATCCCAGGCTCTGAAATTTGACACTGAAATGAATTCCATGTTCCATTCAGGTTCACACAAGATATTGCCACAGCATAAGTAAGATCTGAGGCCTTGACTGAGATAAATATATTTAAAGAAAACAAACTTTCTTAATCAAAAACTATGTATTTTTTTCAAATCATGATAATTGGCTCTCTGTATTTAATGCTTTGTGCATAATCCCCTTGCTAATTACAGCACTGGAGTTCCTATGTTTGATGAGGTGGGAGAAATAATTTATCCATGACGAATCTCTCCAGATTTTTCAGAGTCCTTCGTCTTTGTACTAAAAAATTTCCTTGTACTTGACAGAGTCCATGACGCCTTGTATCCTAACAAGGTTCCCGGAGCCTTTGGAAGCAAAGCAGCCCCACAACATCACGGATCTACCACTGCACTTCAGTGGTTTGAGATTTTTTCGCTATTCTTACTACAAACCCAGCTCTGGTGTTTGTGGCGGTAAAAACTACATTTTTGTCACAATGTTTGTCTCATTCCATGGGTGTTCTTTTACCATCCCCATGTTGATAGATGAATTAGGGAATTAGGCATGTATCTCACATCATACTTATGCTCCAGTGAAACAGGAAGTCATGCAAGACCACTTACACATTTCAAATGACTCAGATGAACTTGAGAAAACATATCAATGGGAAAGTACCTCTATTAGATTTGGTTCATAAGAAATTCTTAGGGTCATGACTAACATTTCTTATGTACCATTTTGTCAAGCTGCTCCTAGAACGGCTCAATAGAGTTGATATCTGGTGACTGTGCTGGCCACTCCATTACATACAGAATGTGTGCCTGGTTCCCTCCACTCAACCACCGTATAACGTGATATTCTTGACCATCTTAATCTTTACTTTTTCAAGCCAGTGTGTGATATGTCTATTCTTTGCAACTCTGCCTAGAAAGCCAGCATCCTGGAGTTGCCTCTTCATTGTTGATGTTCAAACTGGTGTTTTGTGGGTACTATTTAAATGAAGCTGACAGTTCAGGACCTCTGAGGCGTCTGTTTCTCAGACTAGACAATCTAATGTATTTGTCCTCTTGCTCAGTTGTGCACTGGGACCTCCCACTCCTCTTTCAATTCTGGTAAGACCTAGTTTGGAAAAATTGCAAAAGGGTTTTCTATTGTTCACATAGTTCACATATTGTACACAAGGGTTTTCTATTGTTCACATCATAATGATAAACTTGGATTAGCAAACACAACGTGCCTTTGGAACACAGGACTGATGGTGGCTGATAATGGGCCTCTGTACACCTATGTAGATATTCCATTAAAAAAATCTGTTTCCAGCTACACTTGTCATTTACAACATTAACCATGTCTACACTGAATAAAATTGATGTCATTTCAATTGGACAAAAATGTAGCTTTTCTTTTGAAACCTAGGAAATTTCTATCTGACCCCAAACCTTTGAACAATGGTGTATGTATTGGGGGGGTGGTCTTTTCTTAAATACTTTTTATTCACAGAACATTACGAAGGAGGGGCTAGAGAGACAGGTACCTAGAATTGGAAAGGGATGAAGTTCATGGGACAGTCGGCCGAGCCTGGGCTCTACTTCTCTCAAACCGGGCCTGAGCCAGGGGACTTGTGGTGCTGAGTCAGCAGTTTAGACAGCTCCAATAGACTCAAGCATAGCAATCCCAAATCTAACACCCAATTGTACATTTTCCCTAAACCTAACCACTAAGTTGGTAATCGCATTATCCCAAATGGGGACTGGACAATCATAATTTACGTTTTCTGATCATTGTGGGGACTTCAGCTCCACGCACACACACGGACACACGCGCACGCGCTTTCAGAAAAACGACGTCGTACTCACACAGGCAGACTGTTGACAGCAGACGTGTGGCCATGTAGGGAGGGAGACAGTCGGGGAAGACAGGTTGCAGCACATAGTTGGAGAAGGTGAGTGCAATGACAGCCAGTGTGGTGGGGTACATGATCAGCACTGCACTCCACAGCAGAAGAAACCTGGGCAGGGAGAGAGAAAACAGTCCAATCTGCGTTTTCTTTTAAACCTTTATACGGGTTTGTGACTTTACAATAAAATATTTTATTATCTTGGAGAAAAACTCCATCATTTCTAAGTATACACACAGTACATTATATCAATCAATATTTTCTCAATTGAGACATTATGTAAAATTGGACATGTCTAGAACACAGAGGTACCTACCCAACCAAGCCTCCAAATATTTCTGTCACATAGGAATAGTCCCCCCCTGACTTGGGTATGGTGACCCCCAGCTCAGCATAACAGAGTGAACCAAGGGCAGCTATGCATCCCCCTAGTACCCACACGATCAACGCTAGACCCACAGAACCCGAGTGCTCTAGAACCCCCTTAGGGGAGATGAAGATTCCAGAACCAATTATGTTTCCTGTGGAGAGGGAAAAAGGTTTTACTATTATGGATAAAGAACTTTTTCAAAGCAATGAAAATACTCCTGAAAATAACATTACACTTATGAAATCCTCCAGGGTAGAGCACTCAGGGTAACACAGAAGTAGGCTGTCAAGCGGTACAGACCTTGATTACATAACTGGACATAAATGATTCAGCCTTAACTGTCAAACTGATCCACATGAGAGAATTAAATTCCACTCATAGTCTGCATGATTTCTATACTGTCCCCCACACCAGTGTTTATTTTGGGTTGTGTCAATGTAAGTAGTGCTAAGACTGGGAGCCAGCTGTACAGTATCGTTAGTGAAACAACAGGGTAAATGCCAGCACTGACTTCCTGGTCTGGATTGCTCAACTTGTCCAATCACAGTTGGTGGTCTGTACTCTGTCACTCTTCCACACACACACAACAGAGCATCAGCATTCTGTGGTGGATGTGGAACAGACCTTCCAGGAGGCAGGAGCCTGAGTCAAATGGACCTTTCACTTTTTTCTCTTGTTATAGAGGTTTTAGTCCAGGAGGGGTCTTGCTAAAAAGAAACACAGCAATAAAGTAGCAATAGTGTAACTAATGAAAGTCCAAGAGCAGGTCAGGGCTGGCTATGAGTCAATGCCATTGAAAAACATCACTGTCAATAGAAATGGCATAGTGTATGGGCTAATTCTTCATAATGACACAATGTAGTTTTGTTGTTACCTGTATAATACTATAATACACACTAGATTTATATGCAAATATTTAATATATAAGCACTACCACCTTACCGTGATTTGATTTCTATTTCCCAAGACAATGTATGTCAAGTATAGACAATATTATGTTTCTTACAGGAATTTAAGTCTAAGCAAAAGCTACAGTTGTTAGAAGGCAGTCCTACCAACTACCATGTTTTAGAAAATTTGCTCTTAAAATAATTGTCCAATATGTTAACAATATATATTCACAGATTAAGTGCAAACATGATACAAAATAAAATAAAAAACGATTTTAATTACTATAGAATAACCTTAAGAAAACAACCGTAAATACATTATATGCATTAAGTACAATATAGCAATATTACCTCAGGGCACTACTGCATTTTACATGTAGGAACATTTACTGTAATATTTAATCTCGGAACATACTGTAACAGAGCATGTGGAAAGCATCTTCATCAGCAGTCTGACAAACCACCTAAAGGTTTACCCTATGGTGACCAGACGGTATAGTGATGACATCTATCATACATTAGGTGAAATGTGGGTCTATATCTTCTTTTGCACCCTTCAACAAGAGGGATCAATTTATTTAACGGTCCCTGGCATTTCTTCTGCTTCCGCAGACAATTTGCTTCTGCTTGACAACCAACGTGCTACTTGACTTAATATATTTTGGCCACGTAAGCATAGAGGTGGATATTTAATGTACATCCTTGTCATGCAATCGCACTATGTCTCTAATAGGACCTGGTTGGCAGATACAGATGGGCCCATTTTAACTTCAGAAAAGAATACATCATCAAGCCTTTAATAATCCACCATTACAAAATCAATAGTTTCTATTCAGCAAGGGCAAATGTTCTTAACAGCAAACTCACATAAAAGTTACAGGGTAAGATTCGCATTAGAAAAAAGCAATGAACATCCACCGTCAGTTTAGAAACAGATTCTTAAATGCAATACTTTTACCAACCTTACCTATGATTATTGTACAGGCGCTTAAAAGTCCTATTTCTTTTTTTAGTGTCACTCTATCAGGGATTTCGTCACGCTTGTTGTTCCCATCTTTCACGATCTTCAGTGCAGCCAGCGGCTCTTGCCGTGAACAGATACTTCTTTTCCGATTTTCTCCATCCATGTCTGCAACCATATCAAAGGCTTTCTCGAATCCCTCTCGAACTCACACACAGTATTGATGCACAATGAATAGGGTGCGCATGCGCAACAATCTGCCGCTGTCCAGGGTAGAATGCTAACTACCCCAACTCTCGTGCCATCAACTACTTGAGCGTCGCTGGACTTTTTGTACAATCACGGAACTTCACTCAGAGATGACCGTAGACCTGGAAGTTACGTCCATAATTTGACAAAATTTTTGGTTTCAATACCGACCCTGGCAGACTCGCTTTTTTATTAGGTGAGCTTTGCATGCATCAGTTTGGTGTACTCTCAGCTATTTGCCTCCCATCTTGTACACAACTAGTGGTTAGTGAAAGTCCACAGTCCGTGCAGTCTACATATTTGTGCCGCCTTCATATGAAGCCTCATATGGGAATGTTTTCCTGTACCAATGTTCAGAACCTGCTCTGTCCTAAGTTACAGAAAGCAGTATGTACATTTGCTTTCAGATAATAAAAAATAAATATCCAAGCTGTCTCGTTAATTGGTAATTGGCGAGTTGGTAATTGGTGGAAGCAACTTTTGAAGCCGTAACAGCGTGAATGATTTTTAAGCCGTTTATCTAATAACTTTGCACGTCGCTTAGTGTAACACTTACAGTCATACAGAAAAGAAGGGTGCCTCACAGCCATTGTTTTCAGATCACTCCACAGGTTTGCCGTTGGTTTTGGATCCACTTCAGATCAGTCCATAAGTATGTCTTGAGCCAGTGAGACTTTTTTAAGTGTTTAAAATCATCATTCAGCATTGTACTTTGAAACACCTTGGCATTGTCCTGATTTTCTGATCCCATGCACATGTTCAAGGCACCCAGTGCCAGAGTCAACAAAGCAACCCCAAAACATCGCTGAACCTCATCTCATGTTTGACTTTGGGGAAGGCTTCTTTCAAGGCTTTTTTCTGAGATAGTGTGCTTTAACCAACTGCTCTAATTTGGTCAAATCTGTCCACAGGAGGTTGTCCAGAAGGATTATGGCATGTTCAGGTGTGTTTTGGCAACTGGCAGTCAGGCTTTCTTACATCTCTCTGAGCAGGTCACTTACCATATTAAACCCCCTTTCACAAAGTTGGCAATGGATGGTACAAATTGAAACGATCATACTTGTCTGAAGGTCAGCTTGAACCTGTACGGAAGTTGATCGAGATGTTTCTCCAACGTTCAAATGATTATTCGCTGCAATCTTCCCGCGAGCTCTCCTGCAACCCTGTCCTTGGAGGTTGGTTACACTTCTTGGATTACATTACATATGCTGGAAACAGAAATATGAAGGTCTCTGGAGACAGAATTCAGCCTTTATATTGTCTGCTTGGCTACAGTATTGCATCAAACCTCAGATCATTCTCTGGTTTTGATTCTTTTTCTCCATGCACTTTGTACAGTGACACAAAACAGGATAATCAGTTATTTTCTGAGTTCAAACTTGAATTAGTGATTTTCTTATTGCAGGCACCTGCAAATCAACACAGAACAGTAACATTCTGAAAAGAGAATCACCTGCTTGAAATGATTTCTAACTACTTCTAGGTGCCAATTAGACTATCTGGGATAATTTTGGAAGCTAAGATTTTATGAAATATTCAGATATTTTGGTTTTGTACAAACTTAAAATACATACTTTAGTACATACTGTATTTTAATAGACTGCACTTTTCATTCTCAAACAAATTTACTGCGCTTCAACAAATGTCAACCAAAACAATTGATACATGTTTATAGGTTAAAAAATATAGATTATAATAATTAAAAAAAAAAAAAAAAAAAAAAAAAAAAAAAAAAAAAAAAAAAAAAAAAAAAAAAAAAAAAAAAAAAAAAAAAAAAAAAAAAAAAAAAAAAAAAAAAAAAAAAAAAAAAAAAAAAAAAAAAAAAAAAAAAAAAAAAAAAAAAATCGACCAGTATGATATATAAAAAATACATCATTATAAATACACAAAATATTAGGAGTGACCAAAAAGGTTCTGAATAATTAACATACAGTATTTCATTTGGCATCTTTTCTTAGTGTGCATTTCATGTCAGATTAGGTACACTCCCATTCACACAACTCTGCCCGTTTCCTCGTGTCTAAAATTAGACCTCATGTTATATTGATGTCACTGAACAGCCTCCTGATGAGAGACCACATTTGAACTGTTGGGGAGAGGAAACCAAAAGAGAGGAGGGCTTGCTCCTCTGCTCCTCCAGCGCATGCATCCCTAAGAGGGCCTTCTTCATGCTTCCCTTCCTCTCTAAAGGATCCTAGTGGAATTTAGGAAGTCAAGTTGTGCCGTCGCACCGGGCCTTTTCTCTGCCTCTCTCGCTAACGCCACGGACTGCACAATAAAGGGCCTGGATTCAGCTGATCCTGTTTGAAGGCCAATAAAACGACCAGCTGCTTTGTGTGCACGGAGGGAGGAAAGACCAACACTGCCAGCAGTGTGCTGCAGCTCTTAAAGGAGGAAGCCGAGCAGAAAACCAATACATCACTGATGCCACTCTGGGTGACTGAGGGAAGGTGGACAGAGGGGAGACAAAGAGAAAGATAGAGAAAACTTGAACTGACTGTTCTTTAACTGTCTGCAGGGTAGTATTTTATGGTCAAGTGCAAAAGTTCACAGCATCATACTGGATCAAATGTTCAGATTAAGTTTAAAAACACAAGCAAACAAAGACTGTCTGGTCCAAATTAAGTAACCCAAATAAAATCTCATAAGTGAAAATACAGTGAACATTTTTGCATTCCGGTCTAAAAAAAAAACAGTAGGTTCAATTATTATTATTATTTTTTCAACAGTTGAGGTAGGAGCCCATTCATTCAGTCAATTCATGCTTAGGACAGCTTGCCAATGTTACTTCCCGTTGGGTTGAGTTGGATTGGGAGGGGATGGAATGGATTGTCACAGAGGGAAGTGATTGCTCAGGGAGATCTCCATGTAACGAGCCCAGGTCACATGGTCCGACTGGTATAAAAGGCAGTCCTCACTGTGTTTGAGAAAGAAGGCCTTCCAGTCTGCCAAGAAAGTGCTGCTTCATTGAGGCCGAATGCTTTAGTGCCAATGGATTGGACTGAACTAAGCCAGGGGATATGCGCTTTCTGTTCGAGCTCCAAAACACTTCCCCTGTAGGCACTGAGATGAGTTGGATGAAGTTATTATTTCCATTTGAACCCACTATCAGTTCAAGTAAAACAGTCATTTCGACAGACTTGCCCTTCATTAGCATAAGGGATCTTCTACACCATCTAAATGGCCAGTCCCAGATTCAGTGCAGTGTCAGGCTCGCTCCTCGTTTTATGTTGGATCCTACATTATTTAGGACGGGTAACCCAAGCGTTTCACTACACCCATGACAACGTGCACTATAGTGTGGCCAATAGAACGTTGCATCGCAATCCCTCCATACCAACCTCACCATGAAACCAAGCCGTGATTTGTCAATGGGCTGCATAGTCGGAGTCAAACTAACGGGTTGTGGAAGAAGTTCCGTATGGACTGAGCTGTGGCCTGGCCCACTATGCTCTCCAGTTCATTGGTCTCTGCATTGCACAGCTGGTGAATACTGGAGAAGTGCTGAAGCAGGGTCACGGCTTTGACCTTTCCAACCCCAGGGATCTGCTGAACCAAGGACACAACCACGGGGTCCAGCAGGCGAGACGCACTCTTTCTGCGGAACGGGTTGTCTTTACACTCTCCGTGCACCTGCAGAGAGAACACAACCTTTCAGAATATCACTATGCATGATTAGATTGTTACCACTATCCAAAGTGTAAAACAATTTTGCAAGGATTCTGCTATCAGGGGGATTGTGTTTAACATTTGGAATGTCAGTAATTGAATTCTTATTGAAATCACTTGATTGTGGCGTGGCTCTAAATCTACACGGGAGAGCAAGCCACCCTGTGAGCAAGCCACCCTGTGACAGTTGGAATGGATTGGATTTTTTTCACTTATTCAGACACATGCTCTGTTACACTGACTAGATTCTTATCGGGAAGACCAATTGATTCTTAGTGGAGGGACATGACATTTATATATTTCCAAGATTTATTTAAACTCTGGTGCCGCTTCTACTTTGAAGTTGACAATGTAGGGGGTAGGTTCTAACGTTTATATGGTAGATGGTGATGGATTGAGGTATCAGCCAATTAGAATAAAAGGTGTTTTTTCCCCTCTCCTACCATGCATTTCCAATGAAGTTCCACTCTTAGGTTCCATAAATCTGGTGTGACACAAAGCTGACCGGTAGATAAAATGATTGAATCTGGCTTTGTCAGTAGGGGTTTAATGCAATAAACACATTTGTGGAATCAACATAATCTTTTGTTCCAATGGTAACCCAAACTAATTCATTTGTTTTTGTCATGTGTGGAAACAATCCTTACTATTTGTGTGAGTAGCTGGGACGCCTCTAGCTGGCTGGCGACAGGTAGCAGTGTCAGGCCCAGCTCAAAAACCACAAACTTTTGCATTGCAGGAAAGTACTGTTCACTGAGCCGGGTCTTTTCCACTACAACAATGCCCTGAAGGCTGCTATTGGCCTACAACGGACAGAGGGAGACAACAATTTTTTAAAAAGTGCTTTTCATTATAAAAGAATAATCTCAAAGTGCATGAAAATGAAAATAGAAAAATAAAATAAATCGATATACAGAATATATACACATTTAACTATATAACTATCTCGACAATAAAGTACACAAAAACTATAATACATATTATTAAATAATAATCTACTGTATGATTTGATTAAAGGGAAGAGTAGGCCAACAAGACAAGTAACACTTTCATTCCACAATTACTGCAGAAATACAGCTCTGGTAAAAATAAGAGACCACATCTAAATAATTTATAAAGCAGCATCTCTACATGTATGGCAGCCATACGGTTTCAGTGGCTGTTAAATTCCAACACAGGCGCATCTCATTTTACCTAACTGTTCAGCATAACATGATTTAAAAAAAGCTTTGAATTAAGAAAAGAAGGGTAACATTCTGGCTTTACTGGCAGTGGGATAGTGAGCGTCAGGTTGCTTCCATCCTGAAAATTTCAAAGACGGTGGTTCATTTGGATGTCACTCAACAACTGTAGGATGACATCAAGTGACCTACAAAAAGACTGGCAAACAGAAGCTGGGGTGAAGTGCACAGCGAGGATGGTTCAAAACAGGCTCCAGGGGCAGAGCGGAAGTCGTACAAAGGTAGAATAAAGCCCTTCAGCCTGGCTCTTCTTTGATGAAGTTTGCAAAAGACTATAAGGATTGGACCGAAGAGGAATGGAGTGATCTTCTCTCATCTTCTCTGACAAGTCAAGTTTTCAGCTTTGCTCTACACCTGGTCATCTAATGGTTAGACAGAGACCCGGAGAAGCCTAGAAGCCACAGTGTCTCGCACCCACTAAAATTTGGTTGTTATCTGGGGATGCTTCAGCAAGGCTGGAATCGGGCGGATTTGAATCAAGCCAAGTACAAGGTTATCCTGGAATAACTGCTTCCTTCTGCTCTGAAAATGTACCCCAACTCTGAGAATTGTTTTTTTTTCAGCAGGACAATGCTCCATTCCACACAGCCAGGTCAATCAAGGTGTGGATGGAGGACCACCAGATCAAGACCTTGTCATGGCCAGCCCAATCTCCAGGCCTGAACCCCATTGAAAACCTCTGGAATTTGACAAAGAGGAAGATGCATGGTTACAAGCCATCAAACAAAGCCGAGCTACTTGAATTTTTGTGCCAGGAGTGGCAAAAAGTCACCAAACAACAAAGTGACAGGCTTGTGGAGAGCATGCCAAGATGCTTTGAAAGCTGTGAAATACAAATCTGGGATATTCCAACAAATATTGATTGCTGAACTCTTCCTAAGTTAAAACATGAGTATTCTGTGGAAATATGAATGTCTTCTTTGCATTATTTGAGATCTGAAAACAATGCATATTTTTTTGGTTATTTCAACAAGTTATTTTCTACAATAATACTCTAAATGACAATATATTTATTTGGAATTAATATTGTCGGTAGCATATAGAATCAAACAAAGCTGTTCATTTTACTCAAATACATAGCTATGAATAGTATACATTTTGCAATGGTTTCATTAATAAGGAACACCTGCTTGTTAACGAAAATAGAAAAACAGCAAATCTCATGGCTGCATCTCATTATTACAGCATGTCAACCGGTTACCAGATTAATTTCTTATCAGAACGGGAAATTTACTGACTGATTGTTAGTGCCAGATGTGGCAGTTTCACCTTGCCTGGAATTTGCACACACTACAGTGAGTTCACAGAAACATGACAAACAAATCATCCAGTAAATGTTGTGTGGGTGAAAATAACGTGTTAAGTAAAGAGGTCAGAAGAGAACGGACAAACTTATTTAAGCTGAGAGAAAGGTCACAAATAGTCAAATAACCACTTTTTACAACAGTGGTGTCCAGAAGGGCATCTCTGGCTGCACAACGTGTTGAACCTTGAAGCGGGTGGAGGCAAAAGGGTGTCCTACCCAATAGTAGATAGGTGTACCTAATTGACTGGTAAGTGGATTATGGACATTTTCTTAAGAAAAAGTATTCATGATTATACTATGCATAGGTTTTAATTAACTCGGATATGGCGATAATCTCTCCATTCTTGACACTGCCATCTTGTCTTTTTCAAACTTTTTTTTATTGATTGAAACAGGTTTCATTATTACTTGCAACACCAAATTGTAAAGTATGAAGTAGACAAGATGGTGAGATCCGGATTGCTGATTCCACTCATTAATTAGGAAACATTTTATTTTAACATTTCTTTAATTGTATTGCCATTCACCAAAAATAGACTTACATTTCTAAACCGAACAAGTTTTCTTTTGTAGTTGTTTCCGGCCACAATGTCAGTTTCAGAGACATACAAGACGCAGCTCTTGTTGGACAGATGAAAGTCCACCATGCCAAGTTCTTCTTCAAAGATTGTTTTCACATTTCCAGTACCTAGAATCAACAAAACCATGTTCATAATGCACCGATCTGCAATAGACCTGACAAGTATTAATGTAGTGAGATACTCTGCTAATCATGCCTTCTGCTAATCATGCCTTCTGCTAATCATGCCTTCTGCTAATTAATTGACTGACCCCAAGGGAGAATATACATCTGTGTTAACAATGGCTGCCCAGTGGTCGAATCAGGGCTGGAAATTAAGCTCACCCGCTCGCCTCTGGCGAGTAGTTCACAATTTCGGGAGATAATTTCAAAACCACTAGTTGTTATGTAAATGATTTTTTTGACGATTTACTCGAGGGAGTTGTAAAATAACTGAAGAGGAGTCCTCGTATTATTATGCTCATAATCAATTCGCCATACTCGCCTTGAAATAAATTGTCCAAACCTTCGCTACACCCTGACCCCCTCGGCTACTGAAATTACAACTGTAATTCTAATGTATTTGTCTCTGTACAAGCCACGAAACACGTCAGTCATTTTAGAATTAGTTTAAGAAACAGAAAGGGAGCGTTCAGTTGACTGAACCTTTGCAACTATTTGTGTTTTATACATATGTCATAATCACTAAACTACTATGCCTGTTCTTTACTCAAAAAATGTAAACAGGGCTGTGTAGAATAGATGGCTTTGTTTGACTGCCATGTTGAACTAGCTATTATTGGCATCCAAAAGAAGTTGCTGCGTTGGTAGGTTAAACTGTAGTGGGATAATGTTAAACTTAACCCGGAATTAGTGGCAATACGATCTAAATGTATCCAGTTTTTTAATCACGATATGCTAAGTTAATAAAATAAAACTTTGCTCCATGAGGTTTTCTGACTGTGCCGCCATCTCGACCCTTTCAAACATTCCTTTATATATCAACAGGTGGGTGTCGAATGTCATGACACCTGCCTCAATGACAAGTTCTCATCGGGACAAAATAGTGGAATACGAATTATTTGAAAACTTAAGAGCAATGATTTTATTTAAGTTTTTATTAAGCAAATATGAAAATACAGCTACAACTAGAGATCGGCAATGAAGGCTTTCACAACCCATTTAAGGCTTATATAAAAAACACAGCATTTAAAATTGGGAATCTTAGTAGGAATTGATTGTAAGAAATTACATGTTTATGTAGTCATTTTGCCATCTTGCGGCTAAGAATTTCCGTCATTGTATATAGGTGTGACCTCAGGTAGAATGAACTTCTTGATAACCGGGTTCATATCCCAGAATAATTGCTTCCCGGTTAACAGTGTTTTTACAAAATGTGTGCATCTATGCATGCTCATGTTTAGGATGATGTAGTCAGGACCATAAGATATCTCAATTATTGAGCAAATAATTTTTGCAGAGGATAGTGTTTGTAACTAATAAAGTTCTTAACTTTTACAAGATTTAAAGTTCCAAACAGTGTTTGGAAGTTACGTCGAAGTTACGTTACCTAATTGCCTGTAGCCCTTGGATCTGTGTGGCATCTAGCGAAACCTAACGTTGTGGAAGTACAGTACTGTAGTTACCTTTCAAATTTTGAACGAGAACTGAATCTCTCCACTTCTCGTTGGCAATAACATGTCCATACGGGGGGACTGCATTCACAAGAACAGGAGGTTTCATCTCCATTTCAAAAAGGTATATCCAATCGGAACTTTCTTCAAAACGTGATTCTACCAAACCCAGTACTACAACCGCCTGTCGGTTTATTTTCGAAATCCGAATACTTAACGTCTTCCTTTTTGGTCTTGATTACTGATACGATCTTTAGTAAACAGCGCAATATCGGCCATTAGTGGAATGGAGTGTAAACGCACTCCATTCCACTAAATTGTATTAGAATAAGATTTAACTTCCAACAATGGAGTTATAGCGCCACCGTGGATTGATATGAAACATGATTGGTGTTGATAGTCTTAGAGCACAAACCGCGTGAACACGCAATTTTCACATTTCCTTTTCGTTGTGATAGTATTTTATTGTCAGCGTTAACATGAACTTTTCCAACGTGTCAGTTTTAAAATGAACCGACAATGGAAATGAGATTAACAGACTGCATTTTTGACAGGCATTGTGCACACAATAAAACATATAATGCTATATTAAACTTATTTTTGTCACCAAAAATCCTAAACCATTTAGGTGAAGAAATAACAGTGCTAATCTGCATTTTCAATGATTGATTTTCAATCAGTGCTAACAGATGGGAACGTTTCTGGCAAATTTGGCTATTTTTAATGACAGTGTGCTGGGGGAAATTGTCTTGGGCGGGTCTTTCTTCATATAGGCCGTTTATCAATCCGCGTTTTTGTCCCTACTTGTGAATTCGTTTAACGTCATCTGTCGTGGCCCAAGAACTGTTGCATTCCAAAGAATGCAAGTTAGCAAGAACCCCTAAAATCCCCGGATGTGTACTTGATCCGCCTCTTTTATCGAGGATGCATGGGTTGGTGACTTGGTCAGCGAGAACTCAGCTGATATTCCACAAGTCATTTCAAGATGTCAGTGAAAAACTCCATAACCGAAATACGTTTTAACATTTCTTATTTCAGGAAAACGGTACCTGTAAATCAGCATCTGAAAATAAATTTGACGAGAAATGGGCATTGTAGTCGCTGAATATTTGCTTATTTTATTTAAGTAACGGCTATTTTATAAATTAGCTCCGACTTTTCGATTGCAGTGGAGAGGCTAGTTAACGTTAGATAAGTTATTACAGTGCCGGTAGAGAGGATCAGCTTTTTTAGAATTGCAGTTGATTTTACTTTAAAACAAAAAGTGCAATCATATGATTATGGCTATAGTCTCCATACAACCTTCTGCCGTTCATCTTCACATTAATATTTTATTCAGGGACTACTGAGGAGGTTGCAGTCCTCAGAGTGGAAGGGTATTGCGCAACAGCTAAGTACACATGTATCTCAATCCAGTTAGGTGCGTTCTCTGTCACCGCGTTCTTGCAAGACCATTCTCTTAAGGAGGCTTGGCAACAACGTTCTTCTCAAAGACACAAGTACGTTCTTAGCGTACTTGGAATTGATAAACAGTCATAGAGTTGTATAGTAAAAGTTGCGTTTGATTTTTGTAGAGTCCGCGTGTAATCGCCCAGTCAGTAATCAAAATCTTGCAACCCTAAGCACATTGCATTCCTCCAACTGGACGCTCTCGCTCCCGCCAATCGATTCAGACAGGTCTGAAATGTAATACTGAACTAAAGTAACCGAAAAGACCAAATTGTAAGTTACTACTCATAGTGGAAGCTCGATACGTGTGTAATCCGTCCTTAATTTATTCGAGTGGGGGAAAAAACTGTACGTTAATGTCGAACACCTTTTAATAGCATTTTTCACCAGCTAGCTCGTGCTAGCGAATGCCAATAGTGTATATACAATTTTCATTAAGTGAAGGCCTTATGTATTTTATAAACCATTTATTTTGCTTTGTGAATTTCAACTGAAAAGCTATGTAAACTGGTAAACCGTTTCTTTTTATTGGTCGGTATTACATACGTTTAATGATTTTATACACGTACTATATTTTCCTGTCATGTTTGATAAGACTTACTGGCACAATAGATCTGTCTGGTGTCTCGTGCCACCTATTACTATTCATGTCCACGACACTACGGTGTGCGCCGCGTTAACGTGAAAAATGTCTACTGCTAATCGTTCTACGTAAATGTGTCAAGTTGGTTCGTGTTTTAAAAGCACATTGCCATCGGTGAACGTGCCTGCAATTTGCTACGCACGTGCTAGTATTGTCACTTTGAAATGAGCTTGGACATTTGTCGAATCAGTAGCTTTCAAAACTGTACCTAAGTCCGGAGCTCTTGTTTCAATATTCCAATCAGTAAACGACGCTAATTCGCCGTGTTGCACTTGTAGTTAGCCACGCAGGTAGGTATTTAAACAATGAACCGTAGCTAGCTACAAACGTATATATTTTCTAGCTAACTTTTAAATATCTGAATACATGTAGTTTTGAGCATATACAGATCGCTAGCTAAACTAACGAGCAATGCTTGCTAATCACATTTGTTCTAAATTGGAGCAATCTTATCATGCAGGGAACCAAACTCCGGGTAAATGTTGGAGCAATGCTTCAAATAAGTATTTTGAAGGTAAGCGTAGATTAATTGGCTACTTACTGTAACTAATATTGACTGCACCCACCTGCTACCTTCATTAGCAACTAAGAAATTGTCACCTTAAGAACATTGTATATTTTCACATTAACCTTAGTTCCGCATCAATACATGGGCTAAAATGGAACAGAAACCTGCTCAAAAAAATCCCGGTTAGGCAAAAACACACTAGTCGAGAAGGGCATATGTATAAAAGTTATGGACTACTTCATTGTTTGTGGGGGAATACCAAGTTTGTTGATTGCTAGGGCCACATTGGTTTTTATCCAACCCGGGTACCTTCGAGTAGGTAAATGTTCTGTCGACATCTAGGTAACGATGTCAATCACTGAGATGAAGACAATTCCTTAGTTGGGACTGACACTACCACCTAGCTAGTTTGATGACTGACAATGTATGGTGCATACAAGCTGCTAGCCAGTTAATCACATTTTACTCACTGAACCAAGATGTAGCTTTACCAGATATGGCATTACAATTTACCATGTTCTTGACAGGTGGAGAACCCATCCTGTCTGTGGGGAAGGTTGGTGAAAGGTATCAAAGGGACAGAGAATAAAAATGAATATGATGATCTGCAAGTGAAGATGAACCTTTTCTATCACAATGTCAACCTCGATGTGCAGAAGGTCAAACCCTCTTCGATTGTGGAGGGACAGGTAATGGTCTGTGATATCATTGGCAATGTAGCCTACAGGTGCATTTGCATAAGTGATGAGGTCTCTGCCACGTAAGGTAGATATGAGTTTTTCCACCATTTTGGTCATCAAATGTTTGGACCACCCACTACAAGACATTTGATTGTGCATTCATTGGTAACTGAATTGGAATGTGCGTAAAATAGATTGTAATCTTGAGTGTAGCAACTGGAAAAGCATTTTCGTATTCTGCCGTGGGCTCAGGTGGTACTAACGGTATAATAAAGCGCTGCTTTCACTGATAAGTGCTTGTTGGGACCTGCTGTTGTTTGTGTGCTTTCCAACTGAATGCCATTTAAGAATTAGATTGTGGTCTTAGTGCCCCAACCTGCTGCTGCGTATGTGCTGTGATAGTATGGCTATATCCGTCGTATTTCCACCAACTATCACGTCTCTTCCACTTTCTCTACTGCCAAAGCTTAAAAATACCAAAATGGAGCCAAACTAATGACACCTTTTCATAGAAGATCTGACGATAAGAGACTGAAGATCTGCAGGCAGTCATTGCCCAAAAACAGATTTATGCAACTTTTAATTACTGCCCTGCGACAGTGCATCCCATTAAATATTTGTACTTACAAGTTATGTTTGTAAATGTAAAGATGAGCTGTCAACATGCATTTACAGGTCTCCCTTACACAAGCCCTTTAAGTGTGAAAACAGACGAGCAGTATACCTCTGAATGAATCTTTCCATTTCATCATTGGTCCCAGGTGTGCGTGGTGTACTGGTCTGCGTTGAAGAGCTGGTGCCGAGTCATCATTGAGTCCCTGTTCAAGGGCACCGCTGGAACCAAGGCCATGTGTTTCCTAGTTGACCATGGAGAACGAGTTGTTGTCGGCTATGAGGAGTATGTCCTAATACCGTATCGTGTCACACGGCATTTCGAGTCTATGCCTCTGGTATTCTTTGGCCATCGTCGTTGTTTTACGTTTGACTCCGGTATGTCATAAAATGTAAGTTGTTTAATGGGGCCTTTTCTTTTCAAGGATTCTGGCTCCGTTGGAGAAGTTTCTTCAGCTGCCGTTCTGGTTTAGAAAGTTTACGCTAGCAGGTGTCTTACCCATGACACTGCAGGTGTCTGGAGACTGCCTGGAGAGAGCTGAGCTAATGTAAGGACTGTATCGCTAAGGGGGATTGCGTTGATGTTCTTGAATTGTGATCATTGTAATTGTGTAATTCCTTGTGTGTTTTTAGTTGTATCTACTCACCTTGTAGAGCTCTTTTCATCCTAGACCCTCAATGCATTGGGACAGCTCTGCCACACGCTATCTGCACAACCTTTTACGCGGTACCTCATGTTTTATTGCAAGATTCAGTCCATTGTTTCAATCAAGGTCGCCAAATTCTCTGTAGCACATTGTTCGTACTATGGAAACGTCAGTGATTTATACCAGCGCTAACTGCTCTTGGTTTCATCCCCTGGCCTGTAGCTTCTACCCAGATGGAGGCGGTGTTATGTGACTCACAAGCAGATTGCGATTCCATAGAGCTCTACTTGACCATCAAAAATGTGAAGGTATTGTACAGCAGTCAATGTTGATGTCCCTAAATAACTGCTGACCGCTGTAATTATGCATTAGGTCGTCATAGCCAGATGTTTTGGAAGCAGTGCTTAGGAACCAAAATGTGTCACTAACATTTGTGCACAAAATAGTCTTCTGAATGATGTTACATACTGAACAAAAGCTTCCACCGCAATGTTACCAATTTGTACCAAATCTTACCAACGTGTTACCCAATGTGGCAGCCCCCTGCATGTCTCCAATTTGGCAGGGTGGTTTCAAACAACAGAAGTAGAAATTTTGTTGGGCCTTGTTCGTTTGATAACTTAAGCAACATCTTATCTTACACAAAGTTTTATGTTAATCTTTCGTTAGATCTGTGTGAATGACGAGCTTGTCTTGAAGAGGTTTGCTTTCTTCAAAAGCCAGAAGACTGAAGAAACCAATGGAAATGTTGACAGATCCCCTGCTATTTTAGCGTGTGACATATTTTCGGAAACACAGAGCTTTCTAGCCACCGATGGTTGCACCATAGCATCTCGTTCAGATTTTTTCCGTTGTCAGAAGGATCGTACTATTGACACTAATGGTAAACTCTCATTCAGTTATTGTTGTCTTTAATGAGAATGTTTTATTATGTCTTACTTATAAAATGCTACTGCCTGAAATTAAGGTCTTAGTAAGTTTCCTTCATTTAACTTTCTCCATTCATCTTGTTAGCTACTGATCGTTGCCAGACTCCCAGTCAAAAGCCACCGGTTGTGTATTCAAAGCCAAAGGTAAGTGTTCACCACCAGGGTTACCATGTAATTGGCGAAAGCTTTTCATGAATATTTTCTAAAATCCATTATCCCAATAGTTTTGTTTCACAATGGGACTGTCTCGTTACCAAACTTCCTATAAGTCTATTTGTAACAACATAGGCCAGTGGTTTTCCATTGTTGGTAAGGTCTCTTAGGCATATTATTAGGATTTTTCTTCCATGTGAATTTTGAGGTTGTGGCTTTACCCCATCACCATCCACAGCATATGTAGGATAGTTGAAAAAAAGTTTTCACCAAGCACTTCTCACCAAGCTGCCTTAATTCTGCTCAACTAGAAAATGTATGGACTTAATTTTGAATTAATGACAAAAACATTATCTACATACAACACCCCACAATTAAAGCGTAAACCCGTTTGCAGGAATTGGTCTAAGTAATGTTCTTCTCTCAAAGCTTTTGTCCGATTGGATGGGGAGCATTGGTGAATCGTCAGGTCTCTGCACTGATGTTCAATGGGGTTCACGTTTTTGCTTTGCCTGGGCCACTCGAAGCCACTCCATTGTCTTAGCTGCATTGTAATGGTTTGTTATGAAATGAATATTCGTCCCAGTCAGAGGTCTGGGCTCAATATCAGGTTTTCTTCAAGAACATTTAGGTATTTTGCTCCATATATCTTTTCTTCCATCCCAACAAGTCTCCTAGTCATTAAAAGCATTCGCTGGATCGCGCCCACCATAACGAATTCCCTTTAGTTGGATTTCTGTCTCATTAGACCAAATTATCTCATGCTCTCAGTCCTTCAGGTGGACTTTTTACTGCCTTTTACTCAAGTGGCTGCCGTCTTGCCACCCTACAGTTAAGGCCCGATTGGAGCACTGTGGAGATGGGATTACTTCCCAGAAAGACAACAATCTCCACAGAGAATCTCTGTGACACTGATGGTGGCTGTTCCGTTTTTGTCACCTCCCTGACCAAATCCCTTGTGTGGTTCTTCGTTTAGCAGGATGGCGTTCACTAGAAGTGTTTTGGTGCTTCCAAACTTCCACATCACAATTATGGAGCCCGCTGCGCTAGTGTGAACTTTCAATGATTCAGCAGATAACATGTTTCACTTTGTCCCTATGGGGTGTTTTGTGTAGACTGATGGTAAACATTGCATTTAATTACAAATTAAGTCAATAACAAAATGTGGAGATGGTAAAGGGGTCTGAATACTATCCTTGCCAGTATGTACTGAACACTGTCCCCCATGGGCAGTACTGTTGCCAGATGGTACGCTTAGTCTGGTACATAGTGTGACTACCAGTTTACTCCTTGTTTGATCACTCAAGTTCTTAGGATCCTGTCATTTATTGACAAAATCCATTTTACCCCTTCTCATGTTTTTGAGTTAGACGTGCCAGTGTGACTGTTTGGCTTGGGACAAAATAAGATGACGTAAGAACATTGTATTTGGTTGTTAGACAGACATTAACGAAGATGAGAGAGGTGCTGGTGAGCAAATCTCTGGGATTTCAGAGAAAAAGCCAGTCACTGCAGCTCCACAGATGGGACCACAGACAGAGGCAGCAGTATGGTAATGAATACTTTACTCAGTCTTCTACTACTCACACACTTTATTGTACTGCTGCCAATCTTTCAATCACAGCCATCAGTCCACTACTCACATACGTTCTATGTTCCTCCAAAATGAATGTATTTATTTTGCCAGTGCAATATTTTTTCCCCAGCTACAATGTTTAACAAGTGAGTGATGCAATGTTTCATGTTTCTAGTGAGTAATGTGTAAAATTAAATGTTTATAACTTGTAACATTTATATCACAAGTTCAAATGCCCCCTCTGTGGTGAGTGATGCAACCGATGGCCAACTGTTATGCACTATGTTCTTCTGCACTCCTCTGCCTGCTCTGTGAGCTGGTGTGGGCTACCGCTTCGTAGCTGGGCTGCTGTCGCTCTAGATGCTTCCACTTCACAATTATAGCACTTAAAGTTGACCGGAGCAGATCTAGTAGGGCACAAATGTCGCAAACCCACTTGTGGCAAAGGTGGCATCCTGTGACAGTGCCCCGTTTAGTCACTGAGCCCTTCGATATGACCGATTGTAAAGCCAATGCAGGCGGAGATTTCATGGCTCTGTGCTGGATGTGATGCACCTGTGAGCAATGGATGTGCCTGAAACACCCAAACTCAATAATTGTTAGGGGTGCCCAGATACTTTTGGCCAATAGTGTATCTTGATGTTCTCTCTGCCAGTCCAGTAGCAATAAAAACTTAAACCTAGATTCACCAGGTATGTAAACAAAAAATCATACCCAGGAACTTTAGGACAAGGTCTCACAAATGGGTTTTTGGAACTTCTCTAGCAGGGCTTCTAAAGTTAAGTCCTTAATGTTTCACTTACCTGTGTTCATTCTACTGTATCCTGGAACAGTGAACGTCCCACTGCTGAACATGGGGATCAACCACACACTAAACAAAGGTATATCACATAAAGAGTGGTTCCACAGGTTTTCTGTTGTCACCCGTGTGAATGGCTGTATTGCACGTCTTGATCTTTGTTTACTGTACTCCTAGTGGCCTACTAGAAGATGGGACTCGAGGTTGTATCTTCACAAAGCAGCCGATGGCTGACGTAGAGCTTGCCTGTGCTCGGCTGTTGCAGTTCCTTAACCCTGATCCTCTGAACCAAACGGGAGATTCCTCAGAAGTAATATCAGACATTCACCCCAAACCACCTCTCACCTAATGTGTTTTGATTGTGTGTGTGCAAAGTAAACTCCTACCATGCGTTCTTGACTAAACATGTTCATCTCAGACGGTTCGTCGGGATCCCAGCAGGAGCGGGATGATGGTGCACTCGGCCATCGCCATGGACCCCTGCACCAGCCTGGCCAACGCCCCCATCACCGACACCTTCCGCAGGGTTGGTTTGCTCTCATCCATATTCTGGCAATGGAACGTGTTCAGGATGCACCAATTGCAAGTCGTTGTAGATTAGAGCACCCCTGTGGACTGAAATGTTTAGGCCCTACTGTGGAAGGTTAATTTGAGGAGTGTAATTTTCAAGAGTTTGGCAACGGAAGTCACTGTTAGTTTAGTGGGAGTGTTGAATTGAAGTGTTTTAACATTTAAAATGAGCTGGGAAATTTCAGGCTACAATGTCCGTTAGGCTAGTATTTAATGACAGTCTGGCGTCTGTTCCGAACTCCCACCCAGATCCTAATGAGGAAGAAGTTTTCCGGCCCGTCTGTGGCTGAGAGTTACTGCTGGCCGGCAGTGGCCCGGGGATGTGACACGATTGTCATCTCACACAGCGGAGACAAACCCTTCACCTACATCCCCCCTTTCCTGGCCCACATGCAGCTCTCCTCAGTCTTCAGTGCCCTCTCTTCTCGCACGGGGGTATGTTGAGACAGATGATTGGATATCCCATGCAATTACATGGGTAGATTATTTGTATTACCAACTCAAACTGGCTTAAATTTGACTGCCAAGTGTAATTTTGGAAAACATTTGAACCAGTAAGACTTTGCGCTCTGCAGTTAGAACACATAGCTAGGGGGTCCGTAGTGTTGGCGGTCATCCATATGTATGGCGGTCTCCCACAGCCCATAGCGGTGATCCTGTGTCCTGGGTGGGAGAAAGCCCAGACTGTGTTTGACCTGCTGGAAGAGAGCCAGACCATCCAGGACCTCCATCCCATGCTCATACTGCTGGGACTGGGGAAGGGTGAAGCAAAGAATGTCAAGATCCAGAACAACTGTAAGCTTTTTACTTGTAAACATTCTCCCTCTTCTAGTTGCCTTCATTGCACATTCAGTATTGCCATTTGTACTGCAGTTGCCTTCATTACACATCTACACATTTCACCTGTAATATACATGCACTAAATACGTGTACATTTTCTGCCCTCCTATTTGCACTTCTGGTTAGATGATAAATGCATTTTGTTGTACTGTACTTGTACTTTTCAATGACAATTGAATCTAATCCAGCTGTAAACTTATTATGCAGACTGTAGATGCTCTGTTAGAAAATACTAGTCACTGTGTCCATTATCAACACTGGTAATCTGCCATTTCATACAAACTCTAACTGTCAACACTCAACCAGTACCTGTGCAGAGTCAACAAAATGTTTTAAATCTCTACTCTCGCCCAGAACGGTAACATGATGGCCTTCCCATTTGGCAGCTATGGAGGCATTGTCCATTTCTGTTGGTTTCCCTGCCAAATACAAAGTTTAGCAACTCCTGAAGGCAACTATCTTCTATTTTTACTACTTGGTCTAACTTCTAAGTGACCACAAATCTGACCAAGTGTGCATGTGCTAAATCCACCTGTCGTATCTAATCATAACTCCTTAATTCCATGAACTGTTTGAAAAACTACAGCTCTTATATCAGCTTTTAATAAAATTACAGCTCATGGATCAGCCAAACTTGGGTGTGACACTAATTGGATTGTGCGCATGTTCAGTTGCAAAAAACAAAAAAACACCCTGGCGCATTTATTGTTGACAGTTCTGCACAGAATTTATAAACACGAATGGACCATTAAGGACCTGTAGAGGAATTTATTCTGCAATTAGTGTTGCAAGCCAATTGACAGACAGGACCGTGTCTGTGCGCTGCTGCTCCCTCTGTCCAGGCCAGGTTTTAGTGTCCACTCCCTTCACTCTGGTGCGCCTGCTGGGTTTCCACTGTTTCCAGTTCTTGAGGTTGTGTCACCTGGTGCTGGATGAGGTAGACCTGCTCTTCTCTAGAGCCCCAGATGAGGTGAGACCCTAAATGTAGAAATGGGACCATTCAAAAACAGGGGGGGATACACCCAGTTAAAAAATGGTGGGCCAGTCGGCACCTGCCTCCGGTCCTCAGTCGATCAGTAGGTGGGAAAGGGACAGAAATCAGAAAATGTCTGTTTGTAAAAATATCGGAGCCAGACAAGCTCTTTCTCTTGCTTCGTTTGGGTGCTTTGGTAGCCTCAGATGTTTGTCTGACTAGCGCCTTCTCCCTGACACCCCAGATGGCCTCCATCCTGATGCACTTTAAGAAGGTGACAGCCGGTGAAGAACGGGCGTCATGTGTGAGACAGATCATCGCAGTGGGCAAACGCTGGGATCCCCACTTGGAGGGCCTGCTCCGTGATCACATGAGCCACCCTGCCGTTGTCGTCACGGTAATGGAGGAGGCCGCCCTCTATGGGAACGTGCACCAGGTCAGTATAAGGGCCTCTTGGTGGCTTAACAGGCCAAGATGATTAGCCGCCTGATCTCTAAAGGTCCAGTTGTTTAGATTGGGGATTGGCTCAAGCTGTCAAACATGATAGATGTTTTGCTTTCACATAACTTTGTAGAGATTAGTATCGTTTTCAGTAATTTATTAATGCTAAGTCCACTATTCTTATTAGTTTTTTTCTTTTGTTTGAAATTGCTACACTACTGGACCAGAACAAAGTCTTATTTTTTTTGAAACTGTGCAATAAAACGACAACAATTTGATTATTTAATTATTTGAGTACCAACTTCAAGGCAGAGAAGATGGTAGGATACTTCACTAAAGGACTCCATCGAGGTCCAAAATTCTCAAAGCAATATTTCACTTGAACCTTTTCCCCAGATGGTCCTGCTGTGTCTCGACTCCAACAAGATCTCTGTCATGCTGGCAGGGCTGGACTTGACTCCCGATGTGGCCCAGAAGACCCTAGTCATCACCAACTCTGCTGAGGAGGTCGAGCAGGTCTTCAAGGTAGCTATAGTAATCTGTACATCTAGAACAGTTCTTTGGCAGACTGTTTTGTCACCGTCAGATGTAAGGTACTACTGATATTATTAAAAAGGTCTGTTTTTTTAATTTTCAGATGTGTATTTTGTTGGGTGGGTGTGGGGGTGTTTCCTACAGGTGAATGTTGCTAGGTAAAATAAAAAGGCATTTTCAGTCTAATAAAGGCACTTTCCCTTTAATGACCATTTAGGCTGTTTCCAAAACATCAGCGTTCTCCCTAAAAGCCCACGAGGGGTTAACCGCCCAGTTTGACTTTGTCATTGAGCAGTGGAAGAAGACCATTGGACCTGGCACACAAGTTATCTTGGGTAAAATGACACACAATAGCATTCATCGAAAGGAGTATTTAATTAGCAAATTTTATTAATTTTTTATGTTAAATCTGTCGATTTAATTTCAGTCTTCCTGGTCAGCTGAGAGTCTCATTTCCATTTCACCCCCCCTGGTCAAATGTGACCGGGTTTCCTTCTCTTCCTGTACACCAGTCACAAACAACGAGTGTCTCAAGGCTCTGGGCATCCGGGATGCCACGTGCATCGTTCACTACAGCTTCCCAAGCTCTCCAAAGCTGTTTGGCAGTCGTCTATTCTGCATGTCTCAGAACTTCCGGAACCTTTCAGACGAGGTAGGTCAAATCTAATCTGTTACCTTTGGTCAGTACAAGATTTAGTTAAGGGTGTAACTTAGCTGATAGACCACTAGGCTAGTGAACTGATGTCAAGTCAGTATAGCACTTTGATTATTTTTTTTTCTTTCACGCTGAATTTCTGCTTTGCAGGAGAATGCTGCAGCGAGTCAAGCACCCCTCGCCAAGTCAGTGCTGCTTCTGTCCGAGAAGAACGCCTGTCACGTGATCGGTGTCCTGCGCTATCTGAAGCGTACAGAGGCCCTGCTGCCTAAAGAGCTGCTGCACTTTGCCCAGGGAGTTCTACAAGCTAAAGAGGAGCAGAAGACCGACAGGCCCCTCTGCCTGTACCTGAAGAGCTTCGGCTTCTGCAGGTCTGTGGTTTTGCAAGAGATTCAAGCAGTTCTCTGCCAAGAGCTTTTTTTCGGGGGCCAATAAAAGGTCAATTTGGTGTTCTGCTCAAGGGAATAGCCGCAGTGGCCTGCACCTGAGATGTTTTGTGTTGGGACCTGTTGTATTTGCAGGGACAGTAGTGTTTGTCCTGATCGACACCTCGTCAGCCCCACATTGGACCAGCCATTGCACCCAGAGTCGAAGACTATTGTGGTGAGTCTGTATTTCACGACTGCTCTCCAAATCGGTCGATCTTCAAAGCCTCCCTGGTAGGATCGCAAAATGTTTCCATTCAAACCTTTTGTTTGTGCCGTTTCGCTGCGTCTCTCCCTGTGCCTGCAGTTGTTCGGACCAACCTCCGATATGCACACGCTAACACACTGGGTATTGGTTATGCATTATAATTAAGTTCTGTCAATTTGAGTTAAAGAAAACAAAATGCATGTGGTTGTGACGGACGTGTCTCCTCCGACTGGAAGCTAGCTGAAGTTGTAGAAGAACCTGAGAGTCGTGAGAGACTGACCAACATCTACATTTTATTTTAGGTGTCCATTAAACGATGGTCGGTCCTCAGTCGACTTGTGGCTTTCAGACCTTGTGCGAAGTGAAAGGGCGAGATGCCTGCGTCAACCGAACTGTCCCTCGAACATTGAAGAGTGGTGTCTAAATAAAGACCTTGTGTTTTTTTTTCAATGTGTTTTGAAGGTTCTACCCTTGTACATAAAAACAGCTTCTGTCTACCATGGGCGAATAGTGAGTAAGACCGAAGACCTTTATGAGAGCCTGGCAGCAAAGATGACGGCTTACTATGCCGCTGAGAAGCTGGGTGCTACTGAGGTGCTGGAGGGGGGTGTCTACGGGGTACAGGAGGAGGAGGAGGTCTACCACAGGTCAGAAAACATTTAGGGCTCTGCACTGAGACTGTTGCAAAATGTTCCATCAATATGTTGCTGTGAGACAGAGTCTACAATCTGTTAATGAAGCGGGGTTGGACAACATGCTAAGTAACGGCTAAAGGCAGTGCAGTCTGAGGCCTTTTAGTCAGCTCTTACCTCTCTCAATGCTTGAGACCTCCGCCTGCTGCTGGTCCTACGTTCTGTACAGGGTGCGGGTCACCTCGGCGCCAGACAAAGGCGACCGTCCGTTCAAGAGTGTGAAGGCGCTGTTCCTGGACGAGGGCCGCGAGCAGGAAGTGAAGGCCCACCAGCTGCTGCAGCTCCCGGCCCAGTTCCACAGTCTGCCACCCCAGGCCCTGGAGATGGTCGTCTGCCGGGCCATGCCCATCGACACTGAGGTTGACTGGAACCCCAAGGTCTTCACTGACTACACCGGCGCAGCACTTGCTGCCATCTGGGCTAGCCTCGCCGGGTGGCTTTACCGCAGTGAAAGGATTCTTCTGACGTTGTAATTGTTTTCGTTTAGGTGATCAGAGCCATCAGTCAGAAGATCAAAGGCCAGCAGCACCATGCCAAGGTTGTTTTGAGTTTGGGAAACACCGTGTTTGTTGATCCCATGGTACGTTGGTCCTCGGTATCCTGGCGTCGGTATTACTTTGATTCGTTTCAAAAGGCCGATCAAAAACATGCACTCATATGCTCTGTGTTGTCAGGTGAGAATGACCCACATGCCAGGCTTGAAGACCTTCATAAACGAGTACAACGTCCACACGGAGATCCTGAGCACTGGAATGGGTACCAGCAACCCGACACACCTGGACCGGCTGAAAGAGCTCTGTCAGAAGGCTGGGCCTAAAGACAGAACTGGGGAAATGCCTCTCAGAACTGGGTGAGTAGAGTGCTTTGATGCCTATGGCTGACCAGGCTGCCACAGCTTCGTTTGATACAGTACATTGATAGTCAACGGCGTCCTTGTGGTTTGTGATTTACTGCCTGTCAGGCTGGAGGGCTCAGAGGGGAGCCTGGAAGACAAGGTGCAGGCTGCCGAGGAAGCTCTGGTCCATAGCATGAGGGCAGCTGTCGAGAATCTGCACAGTGGCTCCGGAGAACCACCCCAGCAACAAACTGTCGCACTTCAAGCCCATAAAGATGTGCCTCTCCTTCATGTGGACCCAAAGGCCCCCGGTCATTCGTCCCAGCCTCCCGTGAACCCGACCCAGCCTCCCATGAACGAGGTCCCTGTATACCCGACCCAGCCTTTGCCCAAGCCGCAGACCAAAGAGTCAGTTGCAGGGGTGTCTGATGTGAGCGAGGCGCAACCACCAATGCTTGTTGACAGGAAACCGATATCTGCCCCACTCCCGATACCTAGTGAAGCCAAGATGGCTGCCCCAACACCCACAGACATCAGCACCAAGACAGAGCAAGGGAGGAGCCTCTTGACCAACTTGAATGGAACCACTCAACAGCAGAGGTTGGTGCCTTCATTTTTACCTGAAACCAGGGGCCATTTCCTTGCTGTTCTTACTAGTACATTTTGACCATTAGTCAAAAATACATGCTAAGATTTTATTTACTCATATTAAGGTGTTCTGTCCTGCAGGTATTCTGCCCTACAAGGATTTCCCCCTGGAGAATGTATTTCTGCTGTTCACCACCCTGTTGGAAATGGTATGAACATGAATCTTTTTGAAAGTGACCAACATTGTACAAAACGTGCACCATATATTATTGGTAAAAAAAAATGCTTGATAATGATCAACAGAGTAGCTACTGTATTTGCACTCAAATGTAGAAAGTGAACCATTTACATTTATTACAATAATTTTTTGCCTCATGAAGGTGGCTGTTCATACTAACCCAACTGTCTGTCCTGTTCAGGTCTGTTGATGGACAAAAGAGCCCCCTTAAACAGACACACACATGGTAATACTGTTGTATTTTATCTCTTAACAAATGACTACAAAGAGGCTACAGTAATGCTTTCGTGGCATATTGGCCGTTTAAAGAACCATTGTTTTGACCGACATCATTGTCTCCAGGTCTCTGCGTTGTTGGGCATGCGGGCGAAGAAGGCTGCTACATCTCAGAAAGTGACAGTGACAGTGACTGACCTGAGACGGATGGCCCTATACCTCCCTGGTCCTCCCTTTAATAAACACTAGTGACTGAACTAGTCAACAGTTCATTTCGATAGACCTTTCAGAGACTCGATGCTGCAGTCCTTTGGCTATTTTAAGACATTTCAGATGTCTCTTCCTTAAAGGTCAACATTAAGGCACAATGTATTTTTTCAAAGTTTGCTTTCTACATTTTTCAACAGACATTGGGGTGTGCCGCTGGTTCATCAATGATGGCGAAATGTTACTACCATTGCCAAATAGTGGTTTAGTGAAGACTGCCCTAGTTTCTAGGCTGAGGGAGATGCAGAAGTCAGGGTCTGCTGCTTACTCATTCTTCCAGTATTGGTTTCATTTTTTAAAGGGGAAGGAAGCTGTAGAAGTTTTTGGTTTTAAGAATTAGCTAATTACTAAGATGTTATGTTTTTCACCTTGGATGTTTTCAGGAATTTTCTTCTTAAAGTTTTGTTTTGTGGACAGCCGTTCTGCTATTAGATTGTTGAGTTATTTTAGATATATCTATGTTGTCCCAGCTTCAGGGGATTGCTTGTTTCACCATTGGGGACCCAGCACCGGAGAGCTTTAACCGGGCTTGGTGGGACCTGCACTGACTTACGGGTGGGACGGCCAAGAGACCAAAGCTGCAGGAAAGTTCACCTTGCTGCTCTGTTGGCAAGGAACTTGGTTTTGGAGTAGTTTGGAGTCTCTGCTGCAAGGCAGTGTTGTTCGCGAAGGAGTGGTTGACCTTACCCTTAAATAGGGAAGGTTCATTGATTCATAAGTAGAGGTTCAGAAACCCTAGGCTCATCAGTTTCCAGACCTAAACCCAAGTGAGATGTTGGGGTACCTGTAGTTCATACACAAGTTGTTAATAAGCTAAAACTGTTCTACAGTTCTGGAAAATGTTGAGATCACTGCACCATTTTCTTTCCTTTCCCAAAAAGTCGAAAGGTTTTGTGAGAAACAGAAGGGTTAAAATTAAGAGACCACTGCAAATTGAATGCTTCTGTTCGTCACTCAACTTTCGTTTTCAACTTTTTTGGAAAGGAAAGTACAAGATGTAGTGGCCTTGTAATTTCTTCCGGAGCTGTGTTTGAAAAAGTTGGACAACGTTCTACAGTAATGTGAAAAGCTTAACTAAATTGTTTGGTTACAGTGCTTATAGAAATTATTCAGACCATTTACATTTTCCCACATTTTGTTACATTACAGATACATTCAAAAATTTCTTAGATTTTAGAACCAAGCAAAACCAGTATATTCAAAAAACATTTGGCAGTGATTATGGTGTATAATATTCTTCAGTATGGTGCTACAAGCCTAGTACCTGTATTTGGGGAGTTTCTCTCATTCTTCTCTGCAGATCCCTTCAAGCTCTGTCGGGTTAGATGGGCATAGTCACTGCATCGATTTGTCTTCCCTCGGGTTCAAGTCTGAACTCTGGCTTGGCCAAACAAGGAAGCCCACAGGCTCAGAACCACTCCTGTAATGTTTTAGCTGTATGCTTAGGGTTGTTATCCTGTTGGAAGGTGAACATTTGCCCAGTTTAAGGTCTTGAGTGCACTGGAGTAGGTTTGCATCAAGGATCTGTCTGTACTTTCCTCATCTTTTCCTTGATCCTGACTAGTTTCCCAGTCCCTGCTGCTGAAAAACATCCCTGAAAGCTTGCTCCCACCACCATGCTTTGCCATTTGGATGGTATTGGCCAGACCAGAGCAGGCTATCATCACCTCCATGCAGGCTATCATTTCCCTTCTAAAAAGTGGTGTCCCTCTTGCCACTCTACCATCAAAGTCTAATTGGTGGAGTGATGCAGGATTGTTGTGCTTCTGGAAGGTTCTCCCATGTCAATACAAGAATTCTAGTGCTGCCAGTGACCATCAGGTCCTTTGTCAGCTCCCTGTCCAAGGAAGTTATCCACTGATTGCTTAGTTTGGTGGGGTGGGCAACTCTAGGAGAAGTATTGGTGATTCCAAACTTCCTTTTAGAAATGGAGGACTATGTGTTCTGGGGACCTTCAGTGCTGCAGATTTTTTTGCTACACGTGTCTACATCTGTGCCTTGATACAATTCTGTCTCAGCTAAACAGGTAATTCTTTTGACCTCATATGTTGGTTTCTGTTCTAACATGTACTTTCAACTGTGGGATCTAATATAGGCAGGTGTGTGTGTGTATATATATATATATATATATATTAGTTTTAAAAAATTATAAATTAGCAAAAAATTCGATTGTGTACTCATTGTGTATTGTGAATAGATTAGGAAAAATCTGTTTCAGCCATTTTAGAGTAAGGTTGTAATGTGAAGAAATTTGGAAAACTAAAAGGGTCTAAATACTTTTCAAATCCATTGTTTGGCAGCTAAATGTGGCACAACCTGTTTTTGAGCACAAAAGGAAAATTACATTTTCACACAGGGGCACACTGCAGCATTGGAGGTTCCGTAACTGTCGCAACTAGCATTCATGGACAAATCAAACATCTCACCATAAGCAGTAGATTGGATTAGTTCACCCTTGAATATTGTTGTTATTATTGGAGTGATTATATGTGGGCGAATGTGTGCCTGGCATGAGCCTGCTGTCATAACTGGCAATTCCATGCCTCCATCTGTTAGATCTCCCATCTATCTAGGTCAATATTGACTAAATAAAAAAATTTAATATGGTTTATTCCTACGTGCCAGTAAAAAAAATTAAAAAAATCTGAACAGGCACAGCACCAAATGGTGCAGTCACTATTCACTGCCATGCAGTTAGCTGTGTCATATTGAAGATGTGGTTCAGATTTTGCTCTCGGATTAGCCCATGGGGACCGCAGTCCTCATTGAACTCTAGCATCTCCTTCAGGCAGCTTGGGTGCCTGTAAGGTCAATCAAGGTAGCAAAAAGATTCCTGTCAAAACTGCCTGATTGAGGGAGAGGTGTGACAAAAACCAAAACGACATTGGATGTGCATCAAATGTTCACTAGTGGCTGTGATAAAGCAGGGGCTTAATCAAGAATTGGTTATAAAAAAGTATTTAAGTTAAAATGTACACCATTTCTCAGACTGGAGAATGTATCTATTGCAAAGTGACAATTTTCTAAAACCAAGCAATTTTTGGTAAACGGTTATTTTTTGGCCCTAATGGCTCCTTTTTGTTTTTAAATGCTGGGTGTAATAGACACGTTTCTCTAAACATATTAATTTAAAATGTTGACTTTCTCATTGAGTGTAAAAACAAGCTGAAAAACAGTGATTTTTATTTTATTTTAGACTCTTTCCCCCCTCCCCCCATTCTCCATTTCTCAGTCATCCAATTCTCCCTATTTATTTTGACAGTACAAGATCACAGGAAGCTTTCCTTGTAGGCATCAATGCATATGAGGGCACCCAAAGGGAGTTGCTAGAGCTAAGAGACTGAAAAATCCCTGCTGACAATGCCTCCAAGTTTCACAAACATGTTAACTTTTCAGCTAGTGGTAAATCTTTAACATGTTTTACAGTATGCAGTCTTGCAAGAGTTAAGTAAAATGCCCTCAGTTTATTTTCCTTTTTGTATTAGTTGATGTCCACTTCTGTTCACTGTGCACAGTTCAATCCGCAGAGTCTTTTCCCAGTTTAAATAGGGGTCATTCGGTTCAGGACCCAGCAGTTGACTAAGGTATGAACCTGACATTAATAGGGTGATGGTAAATCATTGTGGAGTACAATGAATTGTCCAG
Organism: Esox niger; assembly: GCA_016801105.1. Lineage (NCBI taxonomy): Eukaryota > Metazoa > Chordata > Actinopteri > Esociformes > Esocidae > Esox > Esox niger. The sequence continues at coordinate 22,828 of JACXGJ010001359.1, read as the reverse complement.
GATCACTTATCAAAGCAGTTCATTGCATGATGTACCAAGAATCAAAACCTCAGAGGAACCACACAAGTGGATTTCTTTTGCTATCAATTTTGGTTGACACGTTAATTGCCTCAGATCTTTGTTTAAGCATTTTTTTTTAACCGTAAATGTTCAACCACTCCTTTGCTAACACAGTTTAACTCTGTGACAATTTATACTTGTCTTAAAGCCCCTGTAAATGTTTGATTTGATTTAGATTAAAGTTCTTTAAAGGATAATGAAGTACCCTGTTATACATTTGTTTGTCTCTGAACTGGATCTTGGACTTGTAGTGTGCAGGCTATTAATTGGTCACATTTGTCAGTACGTACCAATTTATTTATTACCAAAAACATTGTAAAAGTCCTCCCCTTTTCAATTTCCCATTGAGGGGAGCTAGTTTTGGTAACTATGAGTAACTTATCAGTTGATATTCTGTTGCTGACATGGGTAGTTCATTTTAATGTACAAATGTGGCCAAAATGTTAAGCTTTGCTCGTCTCAAATTTTATATAAAAATGTCAGCATATAAATAACGCTACAGCAACACTGAAAACACTGAACTGGTACATTATCATTGCAAGTACAGATACATATTATTGGATTAAATCTCCAAGAGTTATATTGGGTTTAAAATCAGTTGCTGTTTTTGTTTGGTTTTCAAAACAGGGCAGATCTTGATGATTTTTGCTTTTAACAATATATGAAAGGACATGGGCTATGAAACACTTCTGTAGTGTTTCAGGCGTTACTGACTTTTAAAATGTTTTTTTCCTCCTAATGAGAAAATCATGTGATGTGTATGAGGTGGGATAGCTCCCCCTTCAATCGATCTTCATAATTTGCATTTAAGATGTAATCAGTAGCTCTTTGTCTGAGTTTGTGTAACCGTACCTTTAACGTGTAATTATATACAGCAAGCAGTTTAACTACGTGTGAGGACAGTGGAGAAATGACACCTCATATTGTTTTATGCCGGAGTCTGGGGGGGTGGGTAGTGCTGAGTGTCTTAAGGGAGTATGAGACACGTCAATAAAAACTGATAGACGACTGGTGAGAATTTAAGGGAATATCTCAGACACAAAAATATTTATGAAGAAAGATATTTGAAACATTCACTTAACACATTAACCATGCGACAGCACGTTAGCGATCTTGAACACCCGCACAAGTTGTACCTGCGAAAAGCTTACTGGCGAATATTAGTGACATCAGCAATTATCAAATCGCAAATTATAGAAAAACTGTGATTATACGTCTGCACTCTTAGCTTAACGTCAATGTCGTCATCAGCCAATGGTAAAAAATGAAGGCAATTTTCTGAGACGCAAAGCAAGCAGAATCAAATGACCTACCTCTATGGAGTTGGCGGCTGCATAAAATGTCGCCAAGTTGTCTTCCTCAAATATCGTGATAAATACCGTGTTTTATCATGAATTCAGCGCCATGATACAGATGTCTACCGAATTGTTGCCTGAGCTAAACAATCTTGTATGAAAAAGACATCAGCAGGTAGGCTAGGCCAGTCGCCTGTGATTGTTCTGAGGAAGATGCGTCAATAGTATTGCAAATGACCGGTGAATTAAATTACATTTTATACGGGTTGGCTAATATAATATATTTACTGGTTTTACCAGCCATCCAACCAACCAAATCCGGAGACCATTAAACTAGCGCTTCATAACGGATTACAGTTACAGTTACAGTTTTGTAAATTTTGCATTTACTTAATCCGTTACTCCACAACTCTGACTGCAGATGTCTTCATGACGTGGGTGTATATACACCGACCATCCATAACTCTATGACCGCTGACCGGTGAAGTGAATAACACGGATGATCTCGTAAAAGTTGATGTGTTAAAAAGCAGGAAAAATGTGCGAGGGTACGGATCTGAGTTACTTTGACAAGGGCCAAATTGTGATTTCTAGACGACTGGGTCAGAACATCTGGAAAACTGCAGCCCGTGTGGGGTGTTCCCGGATCTACAGTGGTAAGTACCTATCAAATGTGATCCAAGGAAGGCAAGGCAGTGAACTGGCAGTGAATAGGATCATGGGCAGCCAAGGCTCATTGATGCACATGGGGAGCGAAGTCTGGCCGTGTGGTCTGCTCCAACAGATTAACTACTTTAGCTCAAATTGCTGAAAAAGTTCATGCTGGTACTGACAGAAAGGTGTTAGAACACAGTGCACCGCAGCTTGTTGCTTGTTATACTTTGACACGTACCACCAACCTGACCATTGTTGCAGACCATGTGCACCCTTTCATGGCAACGGTATTCCCTGATGGCATTGGCCTCTTTCAGCAGGATAATGCGCCCAACCACAAAGCAAAATTTGTTCAGGAATGGTTTGAGGAACACAACAATTTCAAGGTGTTGCCTTGGTCTTAATTCCCCAGATCTCAAGCCAGGTAGGCATCTGTGGGATGTGCTGGACAAACAAATCCAATCCATGGAGGACCCACCTCGCGACTTACAGGACTTAAAGGATCTGCGGCTAACGTCTTGGTGCCAGATACCACAGCACACCTTCAGACGTCTAGTGGAGTCCATGCCTCGACGGGTCAGGGCTGTTTTGTCGGCAAAGCGGGGACCAACAGAATATTAGGCAGGTGATCATAATGTGTGGCTGGTCGGTGTATGTGAGTATAGAAAACATTTTACATCGTATTTGTCTTGTCAAATTCACGCATTTGCAATAATTTTATAATGGATTCAGGGATGCCGTTTCCCGTCTACCCAGCTACTGGCTTTGGGCTAAGACCCCACTGTCTTAAACTGTGTAATGCCCGTGTCAAAATATTGTTCATAGAGGGTTGCTAAGTTATGGTGAGGAAGTTCGATGTAACCTTTGTTTCCCTATTGAATCTGTAAATAGGTAACAACCCACAAGTTTGAGTTTTTGGGAAGAGGGCTTCTTTGTGTTTTTATCTTCTTTTAATGGCCATTTTGTCTTACTGTTTTTTATTGTATATACACTGCTTTTTATAAGTATGCAGAAACTTTCCAGATTCTTTTACAGGCTACTTTTATTCAGATGGCACAAAAAATCACAGAAAAATCACAACCCCCATAATAAAACACAAAATTTGTTTTTTGTAAATGTTGGCCAATTTATTGATAATGCTAAACGAAAATATCGAATTCACAGAAATATTCAGACTATCGTTGCATTCTACATTGAGCTCAGATGCATCCTATGTTCTTTGGCCATCTCTGAGCGGTTTAGAACTTATTTAGGGTCCTTCTGTTGCAATTTCCAAAAACTTTCTTAGTCATTATTTATTAAGTCACGAATCTGTTTCCAACCGTTCCCAGTGCACATCAGAGGAAAAAAATAAGACATCTGTAGACCTGAGATTTTTTTCAAGGCATGCTGTAGATCTGGGGACGTTATAAAAAGAATGTATACTAAAGCACTGATGTTTTCCAGGAGCACAGTGGGCTCTATCGTTGTGAAATGGTAGATTTTTGGAACCCCCAAGACCGTTTGTAGAGCTGGTTGACTGTAGTGATGGGAAGTTTGACTCCTGACTCGAAGTTGTTCAGTAAAAAGTTCGAATCTTTCTAGTCATTTCGTTCATTTTAGTCATTAATGCCCCCCACTCCCCCCCCCCCATTCATGACATCCGTATATTATTTACTATAGTCTGCATTCAATTATCAGTTATAAACATTTCATAATGTTCCTGTCTTGATCTATTTTTCTCTGCGATTGTACATGGATCTGAGAACTAAGCTGGAGGACCGGGTATGTGGTCATCGTAGAAATCCGCTGTCAAACATTTGAATGAACGATACAATTAAACCAGTCACTAGAAAAAAAATCACTTCTGATTCCAGAGTCACTCAAGATTCGTTCAAAACAAACAAATTGCTCACGAACTGCACATTACTAGTTGACTGACCAAATCAGAATCCGCTTTAGTCGCCAGGTATGTGTACACATACGAGGAATTTAACTCTGGATTATACAGACTTACGATGTGCTTACTCGTAAGACTTAAACAAAGGACACTCAACAAGAGTCACGGGCTGCAATATACAGTACACATAGATACACACAATAAACCAAACAACGTAGTAAGACTGGTGAGACAGTAGTGCAATGAGCAGGGTATAAAGGGTGCTGTTAATACAATTTGTGCAGGTATTATTATTTACATCATGTGCAAACAATGCTGGAATTAATGAATAATTTTTGTGCAGGTGTAATGTACATAAGGTAGGTGGATATGATATTTACAGTATGAACAACACTGAATTGTAGGATGACAAAAAAAGTAGTAGAAAGGTGGATGTTAGGGTCAGAGTTACTGTGTGGTTATACAGGGATTGTGCCTGGCACTGACGGAAGATGACTGTTCATCAAGTAACCCAGCAAGAAGGGCTGTCGCCTTTCCATGATAGAAAGTGACCAGTCATTTTGGTACTTGACAAACTGCAGGTAATATGGGCACGCGTCTCCCTTGTGTCCGACATCCCGCCAATCAACTATCTTTCACACCCCCTTCGCAAAATATCTTCCCACGGCCCTGGTTACAATGGTCATAGTTTTGTGACTTGGTATTTATTTGGAGTTATTAGCTGGAGTTTAGTTGTACTATGTCTTAGTTACGAAACAATTATTATATTTAATTACCTTGTTGGTTTGTATAATGGAAATATCATTTTCATGCATATATTTAATTATAAATTTGGTGTCAACAGTTGTTTTGAAGTGTAATGTAGACAGTGCGTTCAGAAACTCGACTGAGGGTCCGAACTCATAAAAAAAAGTAAGAACTGAACGTCACTCGAACTGATCGTGAAGTATGTACACTGCGGTTGTAGAATACATGAAGAACCCTCCACGCGGCGGCGGTATGCAGATACAAAATAATGAAGTCGCTTTCTGTACAGTCTCAGGCTTTATTCTTAAAATTGCCGTATCATTATTTTCTGTTCAGTAGCCAGTACTGTAGAAATTCACAGCCATTCAATTCTCGTTAGATTCGTTTTAGTTACTTTGAATATCTGCTACAATTAAGGTTATGGGTTGGTTTACATGAACGTTCACCTGATTGGTTGACCGAACAACTCGACGTTTCTTTTCTTCATCAAGTTAGAGAGACGGGTAGGTTCAGAACTGCAATCGGTGGATGGTAGACTGTCTTCTGTTTACTGCATGTCTTTCGAGGAAGTGCATTTTGAAATGCCATTCCGGAGTGTTTAGCAGATAAAGAGGTAGGTTGGGTTGAGATGGCGTTTGTATTGAAGCCGAGCATGCAGTTGTGGTTATAGCTAACATCGTTGTAGTACTAGAAACGCAGCTAACGTTAGCTTCAGCGAATGTAAACATTTGGTACTGGGACCTGTACATAACGTGTTTTACTCAATGTATTGCCATGTGTTTGCTGTGTATAAAATGTTGCTTGGATTGGAATGGACGATGTCGAATTAGCAGAAAAAGTGCTTGTTTTCTGCGACGTTGTTTACCTGGATTTGGGGAGCTGTCATCGGATTTCAACGTTGTCTTATTAGAGTAGTCACAGGCCAGATTTCAGTCCACTTTAGAAATAATTTACTTTATTGAGCCATATTGAGTCTTATTGCACACATTAAATATCAGTCTAATGAAAATGTACGTGTCACATGCTAGCTAGCAAGTGAACTGCTTCCCTTTCAGCCCTTATGTGCAACTGTGAATATGCCAAGTTATCTGCTATTTGTCAAGTGCAGATTCCCGCTTGACCTTGGGCATTATAGCTCCTCTGGGGTACTGGACGTTACATTATCTACAGTGGGTTATTGGAAAGACAGGCTCCACTCTCGTGCTTCAGTCAGAAAAACTTGGAGTAGGCAGCTCTACAGTGATAGTGGAAACCTTTTCATATTGTAGTTTTGAAGCCATTTTGTATTGTAGGGGCAATACTATATTTCAATGTGTTGATTTGGCCTCCAAATTCCCTAGATCTCAATCCAATCAAGCATCTGTGGGATGTGCTTGACCAACAAGTCTGATCCATGGAGGCCCACATTGCAATTTATAGTACTTAAAGCATTTGCTGCTAATGTCTTGGTGCCAGATACCACAGCACACCTTCAGAGGTCTAGTGGAGTCCATGCCTCGACGGGTCAGGGCTGTTTTGTCGGCAAAAGGGGGAACAACACAATATTAGCCAAGTGGTCATAATGTTATGGCTGATTGGTGTATGTGATGTAAACTGCTGGTACTTAAGTTCATATTCATGGGTTTAGATTTTTAATCCAAATAAATATTTTAGGATTGTATTTCCTACAAAACTGACTGACTCCTGCCTTTGCTGCTGGTCAAGATGTGATTATGGTTCAATTTATCAATATTTATGCTCAGAGCAAAAATAAAGACCAATAAGGCTTGATCTGTGCCTGCTTTTAGGTTCAGTTGTGTAGACTTGAATGTGGTAGTTTTTGCTCTGGTGATTTGGAATGGAAGCCAGAGATTAGCAACATGTAGCATAAAGCTGCAGCCATAAGGTAATGACAGATGCTGCAGAACGGCCAAAAGACAACTGAGGTGATGACTCTTGCATAACATAGGAACATGTCTCGGCAATGACATGATAAATTAGAACATTTTCATAACAAACAACGGAAGAGGAATCGGGCTGCTCCAGTTGGAATCCTGCCAACTGCTCTTTCAGCAAAAACTTGCCTCTTTCACCACTTCCCTGTCGAAAAAAGCATAAAAATGTCCAGAACTATAGTCTGAGAGTTGCTGTGAAAAGGAATGGACATAATCCCACATTTTGCATCATGATGTTATGAGGAAATAAGAGGGTAGAGTACATACATGCCAGTATTTACAGGTTGTTAGGTACTGTAGTCTACATCTGCTTAGTATCGGGTTGGACCTCCTCTGCCTCCAGAATGGCCTGAATTAACTCTATCCATAAAGGGGTGCACCTGGTCAGCAAAAATGTTCAGGTATGCTGTGGCGTCCAAACAGGGCTGAATTTGTACCAAGGGACCTAAAGCGTGCCAGGACATGATACCACTGCCACCAACCTGTGCTGTCGACGCCAGGCAGACCGGGACCATGGACTCTTGTTTAGGGCATCCTGACTGTCATCAGAGTAACGGAATTGGATTTGTTGGACCAGGCAGTGTTTTTCCACTCCTGAATTGTCTGGAGTTTGCATGTCTGCTGGCGCTGACGATCATACAACGCTAGGTCGGTTGGGTTACTTGTTTGAACCATTCTTTGATCAAAAAGTAACTTCATGCTGTGTTGTCTTGAATATCAGTTTGTGGCAATGTGACCCGCTGTTTGTCAGAGCAGTCCGGGTTCCGAGCCTAGTAAATCCATTGCAGTTTTTCCCCCGGCCCATCAGGACCAGGCATGACTATCGTGACCTCACTGCACACGTCTGTCTCACCTGGAGAAGAGGAATGCCTTTGTGAAATGAAAGTCTTCATGGATCCGGGTAGGATCTTACTACCCGAGATCTAAAATTGGGTTTCAGTCGGATCAAAAATTCAGTAAAATAGCTAAATCTTGAATTTTTGTTCTCCAACAATTTGGTGGCTGTGTGACTAATGCTGTTGAGTTGGCTGTTTGTTGACTGAGATTAATTCATATTTTTTCTTGTGTATCAGGGTATGTGCATTTCTGAATATATTATAGGCCTATAGAAGTACATTTTTCTGGCAAAAGAAGTAGCATGAAGTTACATGTATCTAGAAGGCTAAGCTTGGAGGAGGCCTGGATCTGAATGAGAATGGAAGAACGGATCGTCAAGCTTGTCTGACTGCCTATAGAAAACTACAACTAATTGTCTGGAATAATCTATTTTTGCTTTGAGACATGTGTTATTGGGTGAGAGTTGGACTGACTCATACTCCACGCTGCATGTGATACTGGTTACAATAGGCACTTGTTGGAGAGGAGAAAGATGTAAGAGTACAAACCAACCCATAATATGCGCTGTACTGGAGAGTGTGGATAACTGATTAAACCTATAAGACAATATCTGAAGGATGTGTTGTCTTTTTAGAAATGACCTCTAATGTGAACATCTGTCTGTCAGTGTTCAGAGGGAGGTCAGGTCACCAACCGCACCCCTCCCAGACATTTATTCACTCAGACTATGGATGTATCGATCTGGCAGACAGTGTCTTGTTAATGAGCATAAACCAGAACAAAGACTGAATAATGCTTCCTGTAGTCTGAGCAGCGTCGTTGTGGAGATTGAGAGACTTTTGCACTCATGCACAGAGCGTGGATCCTGACACACACACACACACACACACACACACTGGAGGTATCATATTGATTTATCACACGAATATGCCCTCTAACTCATATACACACACACACACCCTCACACACACATTTCAAACACTGGTACTGAATAGTGGTCACATTTAATTTATTTATATCCTTTTGACCAGATTTGGGAGGTTTTCCACAATGTTACTTGGGCTGCTTTTCATATGCAAGTTACAATTTGGATAATTGATTTTGTGTTTTGTAAATGTGTGTCGGCTTTCTCTACCTTTTTTTTATGATGAGTAGCTTACTTTTAGTTTAGGATCTGAAACACAAGCATTTCCCTTTTTAGGCCTCCACATACAACCTCTGCTACAGTATAATGTGTATGCAAACAAAACTTCTAAAACTTTTCCGTTTGTTACGCATCTAATTGGCTCATTTTTCACAATATAGATACCATACCACCTTGCTCTATTAGGCTATGGGCAGGGTGCAAAATTAACCAATTGACAAATGCGGGTAGATTTACGGTTTGGTGAGTGAATCTCTGGAGGAATTTTTCTCGCTTGGCTCGGAGGAAATTGCTCGTGTTTGACAGCCACAGACCGTCTTTTGTGTGCCCAATTCTCGCGGCACTGTTAACCGTATGGGACATCAGCTTTTCCACATCGTTAACCTGTCACCTGTCTGCTGCTCGCTGCAAGTAGTGATGGGGCGTTCGCGAACGAGCTTCTGTTTTTAAACGTTTCTTGTTGATTAGTTCGGTGAGAAGATATGCGTTAATGTTTGAAGGGACACGCACTAAGGACCGAGGTTGGCGGTCGGATAGCCAATCCAATCTTAACTCGATTTTTCCGATATTCGGCCGAAATGTCTGTTAGCTACTTGCCAGCGCGGTAGTAAGATTATCTTTTCAGTATTCACGGTGAAACGGTGATGATATCTGAAGGAGAGAAATCTCCCAGATTGAATACTACCATCTCTATTGGCTTACTTGTCAATACTTTTGCAAGTTAGCAATAGTAATGAGCTATCGCAAACCCTATTGCTTTGGATCCCCTGGCTTAATTCGTGGTCCAAGTAATTGCACATCTCATTTTTGTATTGGTGTTTGAGAGCCTTATTTTGGACTGTCGTCCTTGAAATCGGTTTTCGGGGCTCATAAGAAATATCCCGTTTTGTACATCATAAATATAAATGTCATTATATAAGTTTCAGTGGTTTTATTGTTGCTGGACAAGCACATGATAGTCATAATCTACTGGGTTCCTGTTGTCCTAAGGGCTGGCACAACGTTTCATATTACCCTGCGTTTTTATGATATGATGTATTGGTCAGTTGAGGAAGTCTCCGTTTTTGCTTGTGCTGGCCTGTGTACACCACTTTGCATAAAAACAACATAATGGATGTTAGAGAGGATGATGATGCTTGCTTTGTTGGGGAAGTAAAACAGGAGTATGACTCTGCAAATGTTGCGATGGCCTTGGCAGAGGAGATGATAGGCCTGTTGGTGTTGAGTGCAGTTGAGTCAGTAAGTATTGAACTTTATTTAACCATCCATGTTACTGTTTTTCATATTCGCAGTCTATTCACCAGTAAATGTTTTAGCATAGGTCTTGTATCACCCATCACTTCAGACAGGACACCAGCTGCAGGTGGTCATTTTGTCTTTTCAACTGCCTGAGATTTATTGTTTGTTCTATACCCATCTTCTACTCAGTCTGTAAAGGTTTTTCCTTTGTTTTTCCTATGAATCACGGTGACTGGCAAAATCTGTTGACCGAAATAGGCAGTTTGCAGTTTTTCTGTATGCTAGATGACTGTTCTCTAACAGGTGTTTTCATTACAGATTAAACAGGTTGAAAACACTTGTCGGTATCTCTCATGCTAGATCTGCCTAATCCCATGGAGCCTTACAGAACATAAAGAGGATGTGGGTTAATTTTAACAGAAGTTTAATTTAAACAAGCAAAAGCCCAGCAAATAAAATGGCATGAAATAGTATGTTCAGGGAGCTTGTTCAAAATAATCTCTGATAATAAGCATGGCCCTCCTTGGTTAATGGTTATTACACGTTTTATTATTCTAGACAAGTTTGATTCTCAGAGATTAAAACCAGAGTAGTGTAGAACCTCTTTTCTTACTCTTAGATCGAGAGACGACGAATGTACATGTGACCAAACACATCTTAAATGGCCAGTTGAACAATGCCTCATTGCCTGTCAGCACATACATTTCACCCCCCATGTTCACAACAGATGGATCCCACGCCAAATCCACTCTTCTCATTCACTCACGTAATGCTTGCATGGCTTGCCTCAAGTGGGCTTTCTGTTTGGTTCCAGAAAATGTGCTCAGAGCTGTACCCGCCAGTCACGAGTGTGAGGAGAGAGGTTTTCCCCAAAAGAGGTGGTTGATACCCAGCAGACTGGTCACATGGCACATTCTTCAGGGTGTCAGGTCAGCAGGCAACATCTATCCGATAGCCCAGCAGACAAGGAGCAGCATGAGATCAGGCTGGAGGTGGTCTGCGGTCTTGACAATGGCGCTGAGCTGCAGCTTCACGATGAGGCCCGGTCACGCACCAACGAGCATGGCTTGCATTGAGCGGGGTCTCCTGCCGCGGCGCTTTCATTTCTGCAATTCATACAGAAGCTTTTGTTGATCTTCGCTTATCCAGTTCTCTTTAGACCGCGCAACCAAGTAGCCTAAAGATCTAGCTATCAGATTAAGAGATTTAAGTTGAATGGATTTCATTTCTTTTATCTCCGTTTTGTGGGTAAGAACGTCACATGATGTTTTTGTATGTTGTTCCAATGGAATGATTGGAGTCATGCAACTGAAAATGGCAGAAGAACATGTGATGCCACAGCTAAATAATATCTGCTCATAATATGAACAAAATGGATGTCAAGCCTGGCTACTATCTGAAAAGCTTTAATTGAGCTTGATTCTTTATTTCTAAAATAAGCTTTACATGCCTCAATTTAAAAAGTAAGGAACTTTTCTTTGCTACAGAAAGGCCTGACTTGGAGTATAAAAAGGCAGGTACTATGATCGGGATGTTTGCGAAACCTGGCTATTTGTGTAATGGTAATAACAGGTCATGTGAATTAATTCATAAAGTGAACTAACTCACCTGGTCAGTGTCCCATTATGTATGTACAGTCTCGTTTAAAAGTATTGACACCACTTTACTTAATTCAAATAACTAACATTATCTCGAAAATAAGTTTAAATTGACAGTAGTATCTGATCACCAGAATGATGTATTTAACTTAATATTGCAGAACCATTGTTTTGGATTCAGAACTGAATATTGCTATATATAATGTATAAACATTTACAGAAAAGGAATTGACAAAATGATTGACACACTGGGCTAAATATTTGTTTGCTAAGCCTATGGCCATAATAACTACCATCAAGTGCTACCTGCAGCCATGGATACCCTTCAAGCACATCTGTTTTGAAAGTTTGGGCCGCTCTTGTTCTCCAATTCATATAGATTTGAAGGGTGCCTCATCAATGCTGTTTTCAGATCCCTCCACAGGATTTCAAAAAGGATTTGGATCTGCACTCTTTCCTGGTTGTTTAGTTTGTTTAGATGTTCAAGGCTCCAAATCTTAGTGACAGCAGATCAACCCTAAATCTTTACTGAACATCCTTTGGGTTTAACTGTGGTGATGGTGTGTTTTGCTTTTAAAGGCTTCATTTGGTTTTCTGTTGTGCTTTGCCAAAAAGCTCTAATTTGATCTAATCTGTCCATGGGAGATGGTCTCAGAAGGGCAGAGCTTTTTTGTTGTTTAATAAAGTGCAAGTATTTGTGAGCAGAAGCTTCTTGTCTGTCCTCCCATGTCGGCCTCTTTATGACAGTTGACTCATGCGCTTTGACGGTGATGGTTGCAGGCGAGGCCTGTGCTACCCTGAAGTTTCTAGAGACTTCCGTGTGTGTCTTTTGGTCAGCTTCAGTGGAACTGAAGTGGAACGCTGTCAGGTGCTACACAGCATCTCCAACCTGGAAGTGTTGTCTTAGATGCCCGATGCCTTCCAAGGCCATTTCTTGTACGACTTATTTTTCGCTGTACCTTTGTGACTGATACCTACCCTGTTAAAACTCTAACATGTTCTCGGTCCAGTCTTGGCTTAATCTCGATCCAGTTTTCTGCAATTGTCCGTCAGCCAAAGTAGGATCTTTCCCTGCCAGTTACTGCAAATCCTCTTTCTCATCCATAGGAGCCAGAGATCCAGTTCCTTATGGCTGTGTATGATGAGAACCTCCAGAAGAATCCTTTTTACCTGGCGCTGGAGAAACAGAGGCCTGACCTGTGCAGCAGAGTGGCAGAGCTACATGGCATTGTGAGTAACTGACCGCCGTGGGGCCTTCCTGTAGCTCGATTTTTCACCTAGTGTGTTTTGCATGTGTTAGCTGGTGCAGGAATGCAGGGAAACCGTACTAATTCCATGTATGACTGGCATCCGAGGGAACTTGCGTGGTAAGAATATGGCGCTTGTAACAACAGGTTAGTGGTTTTGAGTCCCAATCGGACCCGGTATGAAACTGTAGGCCCTCGCTACTTTAACGTGATCTGGATAAGATCACCTGCTGCATTACTTAAATAAACAGTTTAACACAATAAAAGTCCTCAGAATACATTCAAATGAAGTTTTTATGCATAGTTATGTGGTTTGTTTTGGATTGAGTGTTAGCACTGGATACAGAGTCTACTCATAATAAAAATGTAACAAGCCTAAAACCGTTGCAGTGAGTTAAGCCTTTTGCTGTATAGACTTTACCAATGAAACCTTTGAAACTATTCAGACTCACAATAAACAAGATGATGATGATGATGATGGTATTCTGTGCCTCAGGTTTTAGTGCCGTGTCGTGGAAGTCTAACACTTGGCGCGTACACTGCAGCCCAGTTTGAAACCTACGTGTTACAGCCCTCTGGAGGAGGATATCAGACTGTGGATGGAAAGGTAGGCTCCAATAGACCTTGATTTATATGCATAACATATACTCCTGAAATGCTATGGTACCGCAGGTATTCCATCCCAGTTTTTAGCCGAATGGCTTCTCGTGGGTTTGGTATATGGTCGATGTACCAGGCACTCAGCTCAGTCGAGACATATTGCGTTTAGCTTTGGAATATTGGCCATATAGCAGACCCACGCATACCTTACTGCTTAAACCACACAACCTCATTGACTTTTGCTTACCGTAAAAGGCATGAAGTGGCCAGATGTTTCGATGAGATTTACGGGTGACAGGTGAACACGTCGTGTTAAACTAGAAGACAACAGGACATTGCAATGATCGGCTAAAGCCTTTGGTCGGTTCTGTTCCACTCTGACAGAGGGTGATGAGTGTGTTCCCTGTCTTTTTCTCGGCCAGGAGCTGACCATCAAGGACAGCCAGGTGAGGCTTGGCGCAGGGTTTCAGGCCCCAGTCAATGTGACCATCTTGTTTGAAGAGACCTTCTATAATGAGAAGGAGCAGAGCTACAGCATCCTCTGTATCGCCAGGCCTATCGATGCTGACCAAAGCCCAGGTAGGCACTGCTCTTCTCCAAATCCCAAGAGCTTGAAGTGAATGTAATATTTATAATCCAAGCCCAGTCCCCCACGGCCGCTGATATTAGTCTGTCCTCAGTCGGTCAACCATCTCTCCTCCCTGTTCCTGTCTTCCATCCCCAGTGGAGGCGAGCCCCATCCCGGCCCCGTACTGTCTGAAGAATGTGGAGGACGTCCGGGAGTTCCTGGGCCGCCACGCGGAGAAACTGGACAAGTTCATCGGCGGCTTCTGCCACTCCTTTAAAGAGCAGGAGAGGAAGGGACTGCGACACCACATCGTAAGCACCAGTCTGCCTAGCCGACCCATTCCCATCTGACACCGCTGGGAAGAACTGAGGTCCGAGGTCTTGAAGCGGTTTATTACTCTGAACCGGTTCGTGTAGAGACTTGACCCATGGCAACTAGGTCTGTATAGTGGCTGTAACAGTCTCACCGACAGTTTCAGCTAACCCAGAGAGAGCTCCTGGATGTACGAGAGGCTGGACGATGCATTCATGACGATGTAACAGAACCTGTGGTTCCCTGTATACCACTGGTCCACCAACCACAAGGATGACCGGCGCCGGAACATTCTAGGCCTTCTGTTAACGGGCAGTCAGCAGGGAGCCAACCATTTGAAATAACGTGTGCTAACGATACGCTAGCATACAGAATCTGAGGCTCACGTATCTGTCCACATGCATTAGTACACTATACAGAAATATTGTGTGTGCACTGTTATGTAAAGCAATGACTATACTGTGCAAGAACATGTCCGCTATACCATATTGGCTTGTACAACACAGCCATGGTAAAAGCTGGTCTCTCTTCAGGACATGAACGTCAGTGCCAGGTGTTATGTTTAGGCTTTAGCCTTTTTTTGCTTAACCGCAGTAGTTATGTGTTACACTGCATTTAGCAATATTATATTGTCATCTGTACAATCCATACTTTCTCCCGTGTAGATGTATTGTAAATGCTGACTGTCCTCTCCATTGCAGGACTCCGTGAATGCCCTCTATACTAAATGTCTTCAGTGCCTGTTGAGAGACTCAAGACTGGTGAGTAACCTTTCCCCTCTGCCGCCCAGCCCTTTTTTATTTCATGCCTACTTCCTGTTGCTACTGCTGAGGCATTCAACTGATTGGTTAAACATTGCGTCTATCAGAAGGTGCTGGCCAAACAGGACCTCCAGATGACTCTCCTCAAACAGGCTGTGGAGGTGAGACCAATCACACAACAGTTTCAACATGACAACTTAAATGAATCTGCGTATTTTTAGAACCTCATTTCAATATTTATATTTCGGTCCTCTGTATGTTTCATCAGGGATGAGTATTTTTCTTTTTCAGATGTATGTACATCATGGTATCCATGACTTGATATTTAACTTTGTGGGAACACTTGAAGCCAGCCAGGTATGTGCTTCAAATCCCGCCCGGGTCTACTTGAAATGTAAAACAGTTTGAATGTCTTAATCCCTATGCATGAAGAGGGGCTGATATCTGTTAATTATCCCCTTGCCAATAGGATGCTGCCTTCAACAAAACAACCAGAGGTCTGCAGGACCTTCAGCAGAAGGACCTGGGAGTCAAGTCTGAATTCAGGTTTGTTATTCACGTGTTAACAGTGCAAAGTAAAAACATGTACACATTATAAGTGCTGGGTGAGAGACTCTGCAGCGTTGTCTGTAATCCGTACAAAGGGCCACACACAATTATTCTAATTGCAACTCTAATGGTCCTGCTTTATCACATTGGTCTGATAGACAATAGCAGTACATTTGTCTGTTTCCAGTCAATACCCCCTAGCCCAGGACTGGCCAATTACCAAGCACGCCCATTTATTTTGATCTGCAGGCCGTTTTAGTTAAATAACTCAAGGCTACTCCTAACCTTCTAAAGAAACATTTTCTGTCCGCCAGCTTGGTTTTGACAAATAAACCAATCAGACCCTGGCCAGTTACTACACCAGCATAACCTGTTGTATTCCCGACTGTCTGTGAATACAGTATCAGTATTAACGTAACCTGTTTTATTCCCTGTTGTCTGACATGCAGTATAAATATCCCCCGGGCTAAGAGAGAGCTCAGCCAGTTGAACCGCTGCACCTCTCCTCTACACAAATTGTTGTGCCTCAGGAAGGTAGCTCTCATCATAATGCAGTCCCCCAGCCACGCAGGTGGGTCTGTCTGCCTGTCTGCCTGTCTGCCTGTCTGCCTGTCTGCCTGTCTGCCTGTCTGCCTGTCTGCCTGTCTGCCTGTCTGCCTGTCTGCCTGTCCCTTATGTTGTAGTAGCAGTTTCCATGGTTGCATAGAATGTTTTGGTACCATGCATATGTTTTTTTTAAGCCACTGAATCATATTTTATTCATTCATTAAGGATGAATAACCTTCCAATGCTCTAAACATCCTTGAAACGGTCTGGGTCGGCAGATAAGCTGAACTCTGCCCAGCTCCACACAACATCCCCTCTCTGCACGCTGGGGTTTTGTCTGTTCTCTCCCTGGTAATATCATTAACTGTGCATAAACACAGTCCACAGAACAGTATCCCAACTGTTAGGGCCTTAAGTGCTTGTCTAGTTTGTTTTGGAAATCCAACCTCGTTGGACATGTAACAGCCTGGCCCTGTCTCTGTGGAGTGGAGCGACCTTATCCTAATGTCTGTTGGCCAAACAGCCAATTTGCCAATTTAAAAGCCTAAATGAGAAGGACAGAGGTGCAGAGTGTCTGGTTGCCCTGACAGTATGGGCGTTCTGTATGTGAGTCAACAAAGCCTGTTTAGAGGTTTTTGATGAGGAGTAAAGAGCCTCCTTTTTAGCCTGCTGTATGCTCTTGTGTTAAACATCGCTGACAGAAACTACCATCATTTAATACTTTCTTTCATTTCCCTCGTTCTTCCTCCCCAGTGAGCCTAGAGGCTGTATGTGCTGACGACCTGCTGTCTGTAATTCTGTACTTACTGGTGAAGACTGAAATCCCAAATTGGTGAGGAAATCATTAACTTAAAACCTTTTACCTAATGCCACTAACTGTAAAATGACTTGATATTTATCATTAATAATTACTAAACTGTCCCGGTTATGAAACCTAGTCGTTAATAGATTACACCTTCATGGCAAAATACAATTCTGGGAATATTTTTGTGCCCTTGGTGAAATATGGCCACACTCATTCGATAACCATTAACGAACAAATAAATAAGTGTTTTACTAACATGCTTTTTCTAGGATGGCCAACCTGAGTTACATCAAGAACTTCCATTTCTGTTACTCCACCAAGGACGAGCTGAGCTACTGCCTGACATCGTTTGAGGCGGCCGTGGAGTTCATCAGCCGAGGCAACCTCAACCTGAGTCCGGTACACACGGTGAGGGCAGAACACTGGCACCAGTCTGGCTCAAATCAGAGAAAGGGGCTTAATACCATCAAGCACATTGTTCTAACTGAACCAAGCCGAGCGCATTGGTCTAACTTAATGACTGAACCTGATTGAAATGACCCAAAGTTAGTAAAGAGTTTTCTGTCCATGGAGTCAAATCTGACGGTGACCGTCTGTAATTTCAGGGGTCAGGGGATCTGAACGACAAGGTCCGTTTCACCCAAAAAATGAACCTGCTCTCCCAGAACGCTGCTACCCCCATATACTGTCTGTTTGAGGTGAGAACAGTTACCATACATTTATAAGGAGGAGGATGGCTATGCTGGAATTGATGCCTCCGTATGGACACTTTACGATTTCACATTTATAATTTGTCATATTAAACACCTCTAACTGTGATATTTTTGTTGTGTGTCTGTTCTGAGCTTTTCTTACCGTCTGTGTCCTGCAGCACATTGCCAATGGTAATGAAGCAGAAGTCCAGCGAATGTTGAGTGAGAATGAGAGTGATGAGGATGAGGTCAAAATGTGTCACCCACTCTGCTCTTGTGACCACTGTGAGCTCAGAGTCTCTGGGTAAGGAGACGGACGGACGGAGGGGGACAGGGGGACGGACGGAGGGGGACAGGGGGACGGACGGAGGGGGACAGGGGGACGGACGGGGGGGGACGGGGCGTGGGGACGGAAGGAAGGGTATGGGGGTGATGGACGGAGGGGACAGAGGGACGGACCCAGACCAAGACACACAACATTGTAATGAGCAATCAGTTACTTTTCCTTTCTGCTTCTCTCTCACTCTGTTTGAGGAATCATATTGTCTTTGTGTTTGCCTAATTCCAGTATCTTTTCTTTTACCTTTTTTGTGTTGGCTTTTACAGAAGACTGAATGACCCATCTATTGTGACTCCCTTCTCCCGAGACGATAGAGGCTACACGCCCCTTCATGTCGCTGCTATCTGCGGTAAATAATGTCACTAAATGCCTGAAGATGGCCTTGGGACTAACCCACAAGGGTAGAGGGCGGAATTCCCGACCCACTTAGGGTAGAGGGCGGAGTTCCCGACCCACTTAGGGTAGAGGGCGGAGTTCCCGACCCACTTAGGGTAGAGGGCGGAGTTCCCGACCCACTTAGGGTAGAGGGCGGAGTTCCCGACCCACTTAGGGTAGAGGGCGGAGTTCCCGACCCACTTAGGGTAGAGGGCGGAGTACCCGACCCACTTAGGGTAGAGGGCGGAGTTCCCGACCCACTTAGGGTAGAGGGCGGAGTACCCGACCCACTTAGGGTAGAGGGCGGAGTACCCGACCCACTTAGGGTAGAGGGCGGAGTACCCGACCCACTTAGGGTAGAGGGCGGAGTACCCGACCCACTTAGGGTAGAGGGCGGAGTACCCGACCCACTTAGGGTAGAGGGCGGAGTACCCGACCCACTTAGGGTAGAGGGTGGAAAGTTACTCACCCATTTAGTTTGCTTTAAACCCCACCTTCATATTTCCTGTCCCAGTGAAGTAGTGATCCTCTCTCTGCTGTGTCAGGTCACTCCATGTTGATCGACCTGCTGGTGTCTAAGGGAGCTCTGGTCAATGCCACAGACTACCACGCCCTCTCACCCCTACACCTCTCCTGTCAGAAGGGCTACCAGGGAGTTACGGTGAGAAAGGATGCCTTGATTAGTTTTCAAACCTCTTTTAACAGGTTCATATGACCGAACACATTCTCATTTCCAGCGACGACCGAGGAGCGGCTGAGTTTAGCCAACTTGGTCAGAGAGAGAACAGCAGAGTTTTCCCGTCTGTCGGCACTATTTAATACTAGAACCGCCAAGCCCGTCAGACCCCTGGTATCGGCTAGAGCCGAACGCCGTTTGGCACCATTAACATGCAAATCGTCGCTATTGGCATTGACATTCTCCTCCGCGGTGTCACCATCCAGCCAGAACATCAGTTCATCTACTGAGTCGTCATCAAACTATATAGGTTTTTGGTTCAACATCTAATTTTCAAGAAAATAAACAGAGAACATTCAGAACGATCATAGGAAGTGTGTGATTTTAGTTTCTCTTTCCCTCCTTAAATATAAACAATAACTTGCCATACCTATGTTGGATTGGTAACTGGTAAACAATATCCTTGGTATTTCATTTTGTGAATAATTATTTAGCATAATACATTTTTGGATTTACATTTGATGAATTAGCCCAAGCTGAATTTCCTATTGAAAACCAGTAATGTGTGATCAGCAGCCAAATGGTTTGTATTACGATTTAATAATAGCCTAATAACATTTTGGATTGGTCATGGAAATCTTGTATTTCATTTGTAAGTTCATTCAAATTCAACCAAGCATTTGATCATTCATCTGGGAGTATCACAAATTCATCCATTGACGTCATGTATTCAGTTAGGGGTGATTGGCGCCTGGTACCATTTGGGTACTAACGCTAAAGGGTGTTGGCGATTAGGTCAGAAAACAGGGGGGAAAACAGGTAAATGGGCTCCAGATAGTTTTTGCTTGTCAGTTTACAATTCGAACAATGTAACATACGCCTATTTAGGGAAAGTCACGGACCGCGGAGGGTGTAGCTTTCAAAATGGCAGTTTTATTTTCAAGAAAAACTCAAACGCCAGTTGGTGTAGGCATTTGGCGGTTCTGGTGTTAACGTAGTTACGTAGCGTGGCGAAGACTCAAGTGCCTCTGACTAGAATACAAGCTGTTTTCCTCGGTTGCCAAGCCTCTCTTGCTGTTCCCCTCTGCAATGTGAAATGTCCTTCTTCCTGTGTGTACCACAGCTGCTGCTCCTGCACTACAAGGCCAACACCGATGCCCAAGACAACAACGGCAACACCGCGCTGCACCTCGCCTGTATGTACGGACATGAGGATGTAAGTCCGCGTTGCTCCATACTCCGTTTTAGATACTGGCATTTCAGCAGCCTCCAATTCACACGTCGGTTCGTCACCTGGCGGTCGGAGCTGTGGCAACTCTGTTGCCAATGCGGTTGTGCACGTGGAGCATGACCGTAACCGAGGGTGACAGCCTGCCTCTCTCTGTGGTGGTCCCGAGGAGACGGTCCTGACTGTGTTCTCCTATCTGGTTCTAAGTGTGTTAAGGCCCTGGTGTACTACGACCTGCACACGTGCCACCTGAACATCCAGAACGACAAGGGGGACACCCCCCTGCACATCGCGGCCCGCTGGGGCTACGAGGGTATCATGGAGGTTCTGCTGGAAAACGGGGCCAGCACCACCATATACAACAAGGCCAAAGACACGCCACGGCAATGTGCCCTCAATTCCAAGGTGAGGCTGGTCACGACGGTCTGCCCGCCTGGGCTTTTCCAAGGGAGGACGTATGCCCAGAAACATACGGCAAACGTATCTAGAACACGTCCATCTGTCTGTCTGTTTTGTAGAGAATAATTATTAGTTTGGTTCACGTTTTCAGTGGGTTGTCAGGTGGTTGTTCTTTCTCCAGCTACCGTGTATGTCGTAGATATTTATTTAAAGAGGTTTCTCAATGCCCACCAATAGGGCGAGCACCGTTTGAAAGGAAGGAAATGCTTCTGGCTCGCCTAGCAACAGCGTTTGCTTGGTATATTTCATTGGATTATGATTTGATGTCATTATTTAATGTAGTAAGGTATGATTAGAAATGGAGCCTATTTTTTTATGCCCAAGCCATTTCTGTACGTCTGTGTTTTAATCTGTTGAACTGATGTGAGAACAAGAATTCCTTAGGGATTAACAATATCACACCATTTCATGTGCCATGTTAAGGTATTTGGAACAAAGGTCTTTGTAATAGGATCACAACATGGCTACTTCTTTTCCATAAAAATTAGCCTGGTTTTTCTGACTTTATCCTCTTATGAAGCTTTTGTCCTATATATCTCTGTGTCTGTGCTTTTCAGATTCTGATGCTACTGGAGACACACAACAGCTCTTGCAAAAGGGAGAGCAGTGACGTAAGTCAGATTTCATCATTGCAAAGTGGTTAAGAGTAAGTTTACCCTACACTGGAACCAGAAGCATTTTAACCGCTGTCTCTAGTCTGTGGCAGACCATCTGTATATCCCCAGTGAACCCCTCAGTATTCCTGGGACACATCTCTGCTCCGAGCAGCCCTTCCTGCTGAGTGTGTGGGTTGTTTAGCGGATTGACAATGCGTTCCCTGTCACACCGTCTGCCTCATCTCCCCAGTCCCCAAACCGCTCCCCCCAGGGGTCACACTGCAGCAGTCGTCGTTCCTCTGTCTCCAGTACCACCTCCCAGAGCTCTGAGGCCAAGCCGGACTGCGACCGGGTCCGACACAAAGAGGTGAGCCGAGCGTTTAGTACCGCAGCCATGCGCGGGGCCGACCCGAGCTGAGTCGCGTCTTCCGTGTTTCTGGCTTTCTAACGACTTTTTACCCACGTCGATTAATGTCCAGGTGGAGAAGTTGCTGCGTGCGGTTGCCGACGGCGACATAGAGATGGTCCGGTACCTGCTGGAGTGGTTGGACGAGGAACCCGAGGAGGATGGTGCCAGGGCTCCATCCTGGACTGAACTGTGCCACCCACTGTGCCAGTGTCCACAGTGTGGGCCAGCGCAAAAGGTCAGAGTCCAGCCCTGCCTCTCATTCCCGACCCGTCCACTCTGCCCCGCCTCTCATTCCCGACCCGTCCACTCTGCCCCGCCTCTCATTCCCGACCCGTCCACTCTGCCCCGCCTCTCATTCCCGACCCGTCCACTCTGCCCCGCCTCTCATTCCCGACCCGTCCACTCTGCCCCGCCTCTCATTCCCGACCCGTCCACCCAGCCCGGTCCAGACTGCCTATCTACAACAAAAGCCCGGGGCTGGAATCACTGAAGCCTTACTAAATGTCTCATGACATCCCTGTCTAAGTCTGGGTCTGTCTGTCTTTGATTTGTCTTTCTTCTGTGCGTGTGTGCGTGTGTGCGTGTGTGCGTGTGTGCGTGTGTGCGTGTGTGCGTGTGTGTGTGTGTGCGTGTGCGTGTGCGTGTGCGTGTGCGTGTGCGTGTGCGTGTGCGTGTGCGTGTGCGTGTGCGTGTGCGTGTGCGTGTGCGTGTGCGTGTGCGTGTGCGTGTGCGTGTGCGTGCGTGTGTGTTGCCTCCAGAAGCTGTCTTGCCTGCAGGCCAGCGGCCTGGGTGTGAACAGCAGCAGTGCGGATGGCTTCACTCCCCTCCACGTGGCTGCGCTTCACGGCCACACGGCGCTGGTGTCCCTCCTCAGCCACCACGGGGCCAACGTCAACGCCCGCAACTGCCTGAGTGCCACGCCGCTGCACCTGGCCTGCCAGAACAGCCACGTGCAGGTGGGTCCGCGGGGCTGCGCTGTCTCTCTCTCCCACTCTCTCGCTCTCTCGCTCTCTCGCTCTCTCGCTCTCTCGCTCTCTCGCTCTCTCGCTCTCTCGCTCTCTCGCTCTGTCGCTCTCTCGCTCTGTCGCTCTGTCGCTCTGTCGCTCTGTCGCTCTGTCGCTCTGTCGCTCTGTCGCTCTGTCACTCTGTCACTCTGTCACTCTGTCACTCTGTCACTCTGTCACTCTGTCACTCTGTCACTCTGTCACTCTGTCACTCTGTCACTCTGTCACTCTGTCACTCTGTCACTCTGTCACTCTGTCACTCTGTCACTCTGTC